>PVJI01009666.1:0-64284 GCA_004026765.1 Micronycteris hirsuta | reverse complement strand
TTCAGCCAAATGAAATTAAATAACAGCAAGGGAGTACAATAGCACAATGGAACTCACAGGTGTATTAACCCAAAAGCATTATTAACAGGAACTTGGAGGATCATGACCAAATGCTGATCATACTGACACTGCACAATTCACTAAAAAACAAAAAAGCCAAATGGATTTTTGTGTTTGCTATCTTTAAAAAAGTATTTTCTAGAGCCTTTACATTGTCTTTTTTCCTCTTTCATCATTTTACCCCACTGAGATGACTCTATTGGGCAAGCTGTTAAGAAAAACAAAGCCAGGGTTGTAGTTACAGGTGGATCCGGCTGCTGCCGCGCACAGGAAGTCTCTTGTGTACGGATTTCTAGGCCCCGAGGTGGTGAGGTCATGATGCCGCTGATGTCCCCATGACCTCTCAGTCACCTGAAATCTGTCTCCATTTAAAGTATCTGTTGCTCTTCATCTCATTTTAAATTTAGGCCTATGCATTATGACTGGCAAACATTTCGTGCAGTCTACCCCATCTTTTCCAAATTCATTCAACAAACATTTTTTTCTTCTCTCTGGAGAACTGCAAGGTATTAAGAGTTAATAATTAGACTTCCCACAAGATGGCGGCATAGGTGAATGCGCTGTGTCTCCTTGCACAGCCAAACAAGGCAAAAACTAGAAATTTATCTAAACAAACACAGCCAGATCTGACAGAAAATCGAATTGAGAGGAAGCCCGACAACCAAGGAATTAAAGAAGATACATTCATCCAGTCTGGTGAGCCGGGAGGACCAGGGCGGAGGGAGAGCGCTAGGCGACCCCGCAGAGAGCTGGTGAGCAGACAGCAGGACCGAGGTTGGAGGGGCGGTTCCCACGGGGCTGCAGCACACCGAGACGGGAGTGCCTGACCAAAGCGCGGCCAGCGCCCGTTTCATCTGGACCCAGCGGGGCCGAGACTGGTGGACGGGGTAGGTCCGCATTCGTGTGCAGAGAAACCAGGAGAGAAAGCAGGGCGCAACCCATCGGCGCAGATTGAGAGCACCTGTAGGGGTGGAGTCCGCTGTGGGAGGAACTCCCAGCCTCACAGAAGAGTTCGCTGGGGAGACCCATGGGGGATTGGAGCTGTGCAGCCTGTCCAGTGAACCTGGAGCGACCCCCGGAGCTGGCACAGAGGGGCTCAAATTGCTTGCAGGAGGCGGTGTGGGTAGGAGAGCAGAGCAGGCGCCACTGTGCTCTCAGGTCCCGCCCCCACAGGCTACATCACAGCACAACTACTGCGAGTTTCCCTGCCCAGGTGAACCCCAAGGCTCCGCCCCCCTTAAGGTAACAGGCGCACCGAGGAAAAAAAAAATGGCCCAAAGAAAGGAACAGATCAAAGCTCCAGAACTAACCGACCAAGAGACAGACAACCTATCAGATGCACAGTTCAAAATCCTAGTAATCAGGATGCTCACAGAATTCGACAAAAAATTATCAAAATTGCTTGAACAAATGAGGAGAGATCTGCAGGGAACCAATAGGGATAAGAAGGAAACTGGGACTCAGATCAACAGAGTGGACCAGCAGAAAGAAAAAAACATCCAACCAGAAAATAATGAAGAAACAAGAATTCAAAAAATGGAGGAGCGGCTCAGAAACCTCCAAGACATCTGTAAACGGCCCAACATATGGATCATAGGGCTGCCAGAAGGAGAAGAAGAAATCCAAGGAATTGAAAACTTATTTGAACACATAATGATGGAGAATTTCCTGAAGCTGGTGAAGGAAATAGACTTTTGGGAAGTCCAGGAAGCTCAGAGAGTCCCAAAGAAGTTGGACCCAAAGAAGAACACACCAAGACACATCATAATTACATTACCCAAGATCAAAAATAAGGAGAGAATCTTAGAAGCAGCAAGAGAAAAGGGGACAGTTACCTACAAAGGAATTCCCATAAGACTGTCAGCTGATTTCTCAAAAGAGACCTTACAGGCAAGAAGGGGCTGGAGAGAAGTATTCCAAGTCATGAAAGGCAAGGACCTACATCCAAGAATACTCTATCCAGCAATGTTTCCATTTAGAATGGAAGGGCAGATAAAGTGCTTCTCAGATAAGGTCAAGTTCAAGAAGTTCATCACCACCCAGCCTTTATTGTATGAAATGTTAAAGGGAGTTATATAAGACATGGAGGAATATCAACAGGGGAGTGGTAGGGGGAGAGGGTGGGAATGGGGCACAGAATAAGTAGCATAAATGGGAGGTAGACAACAGACAGGGGGAGGTTAAGGATAGTATAGGAAGTGCAGGAGCAGAAGGACTTATGTGTATGACCTATGGACAAAACTAAAGGGTGGGGAAAGGGGGTGGTAAGGGGGTGGGGGGCAAGAAGGGGGAGAAGAGTGGGACAACTGTAACAGCATAATCAATAAAATATAGTTTAAAAAAAGAGTTAATAATTAATAGCTGTTACAAAAAGGATGTTGGAAAGGGGGTGAGACTTAATCCTGATTTCTTCCTTTGAAAGAAAAGAACTAGAGAAGACGATCTGTAAGTTCCTTCCAACCCTAACACTGGGAGGTTGTGTGTGTGGACCACAGCAACCTCCTCATCAGAGAGCATGCTGGCCCTTCATTATCACACAGGATGCCACATTCCTTTCGGCACCAATGTCAGAGCTCAAAGGACCACTAGGGCTCCTTCAGTTTGCTAAGAAACATGAGGTCAGTGGAGGGTAAGACTCTTGGATAAGAACTTGGAAGTTCTAGACTTCAAAATCAGTTCTTTTAACCATTATCTTAATGAAGTACAAATCACTTGAGTACAAAACAGGGACTAGGTTGAAGTGAAGAAGGAGTAGTCTACTAGGCCCCATTAATGCCATTCAACCACTGAACAGTTAATCCTTCCCAAATAGTCTTTTTTCACATGCCCCAATGCCCCTTCTTCCCAAAACCTTTTCACTTTCTTTTTCACCCCTGCTTGGCATCATAGATGTCCATGAACAGAACCAGCATTGTAACTCAGTCAAGGGAAGAAGAAATGATTTGGACAAAGTAATGCATGAATGACAAACATTCCATGGATTTTTATTTTCTAAGATCAACTCCTAAATACAAGATATGTCTGGGGAGAAGTCCAGCCATTGTTAACATAACAACAATGGTTTGCACAATATCTATGTTACCTGGCAGCCAAGGAGAGTGGACTGGAATGCACATGCATGAACAGGGATGACTTCACTGTACTAGTCATTGGGGGTGGTAGACGCCATTGAGTGAGCATGTGTACTGTATGGTTGTTGAATTCAAAATGACTGAATGAGCAGAGCAACAAATCTGCCTCAAATTTTGCATTCAGCTTGAACATTCTTCCATGGAAACTATTCAGATGATTCAGAAGACCACAGATAGGGGCAACTGGTTATTGGCAGCTTCATCACGACAATGCACCCACTCATGCAACATGTCTCGTGCAATTTTCTGGTGAAACATCAAATCACCCAGGTGATTCAGCCCCTCTACAGCCCAGATCTGGTGCCCCGCAACTTCTGGCTTTTCCCAAAACTAAACTCACCTTTGAAAGAGAAGAGATTTCAGACTGTCAATGAGATCCAGTTATTTCTCATTTTAAGCAGGGAACTTAAAATACTTTGATTCTTGGTTTTCTCCCTGAACAGATAGTTTTTCTTTCCCCTCTTAAGTGAAATGTTAGCTTCCCTGGCTAAATACAGCAATCATCTATCAGGAATCCTCCCAGAATACAAAGAGCCTCTCTACCATTCTAATAATGAATGTGGTGTTTTCCCAATTGAACATAAGTATGTTAGAAAAGCACATTTAAAAAGATGATGTATTCTTGTGGGATACATTACTGAGTATTTGTAAACTCATCTCCACATTGATGCTTATGCCAAATCATTTGCTATTATTACACTCAGCATTATTTGCTCTGGATAAGAGTGCCAAAAGACTAATGTCTTAGAAGTACAGAACGCAGACATTTTGGGGCAGCATTGATGGAAAGGGGAGAGTCACCAACAGGATGGTGCCTTCTTACACTTGAGTTTTATTTCTTAATTATTTCAAAGGGTGGAGGTTACACAAGTAACACCCAGGCCCCAAATGGAGAACCAGCCGAGTGTAAATGCAACAAACATAAAATTGAAAAACAATGAATATGGTTCATCCATCTTAATTATAAACTGAAAATCAGAATTCAGAAGAGATATCAACACGGAGAAAAACAAATAAGTTTTTAAAACTTAAGCATCTTCCTTTGTAGACTATGTATCCAATAAGATTAAAATGTCACCATTTTATGACTCTCATAAAATTGCTAAGACAGGAGAATGACTTGCTCTGGTGTGGCATCAGAGAATGTATCAAAGTACAACAATGTAGGAAATCAAACTTCTTTCTCAAGTTAAAGGTAGTCCCTAAGACCTATGTGAAGATATTTGGCTTGTTTAATTTATATTTATTTATATTATAGATTCCATACACTGACTTTAACAAACATCTTAATTTTTGTAACATCGTGCCGGTGCTTTATAAATACTACCTAATTCAATCCCCATCCTGACACTGATAAGGAACTGAGGCTCCAAGGAGATATATGACCTGCCCCAAACACCCAGCCAATGAACTGAGAGTTAGAAACCCAACTACTTACTTTCAGAATTTAAATGTTTGGCCTTTGCACCTGCCTCAAGGACACATATTTGGTAGGTAGGACAGCTTCCACCACTAGTCTCTGGATAAAGTGGTGCTATAGGAGCTCAAGAGAGACAGTGCATTTCTTTACCCATTGGAGAAGGGGCAAAAAACCCTGAAGGATGAAAAAGCCTTTCCAGTGAAGAGAAGAAAGCCACTTCTAGCAGAAGGGTTAGCGTTAAACTCTAAGTGGAGTAGGATGTAGAGTGGATTTGAGGTGCAGCTACTAGTCTGGTGCGGCTGGAGCGGAGAGAAGAGGAGGAGAAAAGAGGTACTGCATTGAAGATGGGGCCATAGCACTCAGGATTCCCATTAGCATATTGCCATTATCATATCTGAGGGGCCAGTTTTAATTTCTGCCCCAATGGCCTTGGCCATTTCAGATAGTTTTAAGTGCTGAAGCTGAGGAGTTGCCTGAATGGAAGGGCCCTCCAGTGTAACTTACTTCCCTCTATTAAAGTTCATGGAATGCTCTCCCTTGGATTTAGCATTTCCTGTTTTCACATTTATTTGATCAATCAGGCTTAGCTCTTTGGCTGCAAAGACTGCGTCTTGCACATATGCCTTCCCCAAGACCTATCCCTTCCAGTGCAGCTCCTTTGAAAGTACAACCTTGACTTTCCAGTTTGTTGAGACTGCACAAAACAAATCGTGGCCACAGGCGAATTTACATCTCCATCCTTTGACCTCATCCACTCAGCAGTTTGATCTTGAAGTCGTTCTCTCTCGTTGCCACCAGCTTTCCATCGGACTTGCATTTAATTACCTCCTTAATCAGCATGATGCAAGATCCAACTTTTGACCTCTCAGCTGTGCTTTTATCTCTCTTTCTGAACTCCACGAGTTCTAGAACAACCTTCAGAAAGCCCTTCCGACTATACCTTTTCGAGGGCTCCTGCTCCCCAGGAGTCCCATTGGCTCAGCTTTCCCATCTGCCCTGCCCTGGAGGCACGGTCAAGGAACACTTGGCCCAGAGCCTGAAAAGTGATAGTACCATTTATACCACATACTCTACAATACAATGCACTTCATATATATTATATTTAATCCTTACAACTCTTCAAGTCTGTGAATGATTATTCCTAAGTTTCACAAGGGTACAAGTAAATAAGGCTAACAAATGTGGTTGAACTTCACGTGTGGTTGGAATTGGTAATCATTGGTGAGCTGAATCTCAATGCTTCCCTCCCACTGCAATTTCTAACTTTAACTTTTTTCTCCAATTTATTTCTGTTTAATTTTTAATATGCTACTGCTACAACAAACATGAAAAATTATTTTAATCTGAATGCTCAGGAAATTGTTCTGAGAAATGAAAAAATATCCTGAATGTCTATGCTCAGAAGAACTAAAGTAGGATAAATAATACCATGTAGCTGAACTCTTATTATTCTCAAGAATATGCCAATATTTGGACCAGTTTATCAGAGCACTTTGGTGAGTATTTAAATGACCAGCTGTAAAATTTTATGTTGTAGGAGGATATCATTGGTTCCATAACCTCAGCCATTGGCATTGTTAGTAGGTCTCAGTTAGCCCCCAGATCTTTTTAATATTTGTTTATGTTCGAGGAATGGTGTATGTATTAGAAGTGACTATGTGGTAAAAACCTAGGCTCCCTAAAACACTACTTTTGCCAAACTTTACACTCTACAAATGTGCTGAACTTGCATTTTCATCACAGCAAACAAAGGTAGTTACGCTGAGTGGCAGCGGTGTTCTCACCATGACTTTCCCAGCCCCATGTCCCACTTCAGCCTGTGCTCATCCCTCCCTTCAACCACAAATCTCCCGCCACTCCCCAAGGGCATCACTCTGTGTCATGCATCTGTGCGTTCATCTGTGCTGTTCTCTCTGCCTGTGCAGACTTCACACCCTCTTTTTTTTTTTTAGCTACCTCAAAATTCAGCACAGGGGTCAGCCCCTCCAGGGAGCTTTTCTCCTGTGTGATCGATGCTCCTCACCCTGGGTATGCACAGAACCCCGATCATTCCTCTTTCGTGACTTACATTGCTAGGCAACCTTAGGTCTCGCCTTGCAGACATTTTAACCTTGGTGAGGGAAAGCACTGTGGAATCATAGATACAGTACCTAGCACAGCGCAGGACACCTAACAGACAACAATAAATCCTACCTGAAGGCAGGAACGGGGCAGTCCTGAAAAAACTTGAGGCCCAGAGCAGGTATGTGACTTGTGCAACATCACAAAGCTGCTAACTGGCAGAGTCCCTGTAGAGTCCCCTCTGCTCGCACCCCTGGGCCGGGCCGCGCAACATTCCGCATTTCTATGGCTATCTCCAGGCTGGGGCTCTGGGAATTTTTAAAAGAGTGGATCTCTACATACACACAAATATATGCATTCATTGGACAAATTTCTTAAGAAATTTGAAACAGAAATACTTAAAAGTGAATACATTACTTGGATGTAAACTATACAACTTGGTAAATATACCAATTTCTAAATCACTAGGAATATTGAAATCAATCTATTGCAATCTTCACCACAAAGTGAAGAACATGAGAAAGTTACTTCTAAAAATATACCTATATATTTACTTATATGTAGACGAAGGAGAAAGGTGGCTCTGTGATTCAAAGGAATATAGTCAAAAGGAAGATAGGGGAGTTTTCTTTTTCTTTTTTGGTCTCATTCAAGCCAAAATATTGTTTATCAAGTAAAACTAATGACCCCTTATGGTTATTGAATTTCTAGGGCCATTTTACCAAAAGCATGGTATTTATACTAAATCCCCAGTAAGGTAGTGGTTAGGAAAACCATAGGAGGGGGGACCCCCTAAAAAAGGAATTTATTTATAAAAATTGTTTATTTATTCTTACATTTCAATTTCAGTCACCTTCAAAGTACTCTCCATTTGATGCAGTACACCTATTGAGATGTTTTTTCTACTGCTCACACAGCTTTTGAACCTGTCAATTTTGATGCCTTTTAATGCTTCTGCTCTATTTCATCTCTTCCATATTCGCAAACTGTTTCCATTTGAGGACTTTTTTCATCTGGGGAAACAAATAAAATTCACTCAGGGAGAGATCCAGTGAACAGGAAGGGTGGGGCATGGGGGTCATGCTGTTTTTGGCCCAAAACTGCTGGACACTCAGATAGCATGGGCAGGTGTGCTCGTAAATCACCCATCATGAAGTGGCCAAACACATTGAAAGAGTCTTCCAAAAAATTCACTGAAGCTGAATGCAGCCTCTCACAACAACACCAGCTGGTACACTGATACACATGGGTTCTTAGAACACTCACCTAGCAGGGGAAGCCTGTACTGCAAGGGACCTACCCTCCAGAAGATAATTCCAGTTTTGGGGGCGCCTTCTCATATTCTTCTAATCCTTCATTTATCAGGAATTTTAATGTAATTTATAATTTGAGCAGAGGCCAAATTTCCAGTTGCTCAGAGAAATCTATGACATATGAAAGACTGGTGAATCATGAAATAGTAACTTCTGACCAAGGATTTAGTTTGTGATGAGTATTCCTTAAATGCTTCCAAACAGCACTTTCAAAGTTTTACAATATTGTGTGCCCAATGAAACCAAAGTGAAGCTGGCCGTTTCGGTGACTGACAAGAGCTTCTCCCATAACATTCGCCTGTTGCCCCTCTCAATCTATCCTAAGAGCTATTCCGGTGCCAAGGAGCAGCTTCTACCTGTCTGTGTCTAGGGCATTATTCACTAACCAACCTTTTTTTTTAAAACAATCCAACTTTTTTTTATGTTTTTTATTAAATTAAATTTTTTTTTTACTTTATTGTTATTCAGTTACAGTTGTCTGCAAACTCTCCCCTCCCCCTCCAATCCCACCTCCCTTTCCTGCCTCCCTCTCCACCCTTGGTTCTGTCCATGTGTCCTCTGTAGTGGTTCCTGAAGACCCTTCTCCCCATTGTCCCCCTCCCCCTCCCCTCTGGTTATTGTTAGATTGTTCTTAATTTCAATGTCTCTGGTTATGTTTTTCTTGCTTTTTTCTTTTGTTGATTATGTTCCAGTTAAAGGTGAGATCATATGGTATTTGTCCCTTACTGCCTGGCTTACTTCACTTAGCATAATGCTCTCCAGTTCCATCCATGCTGTTGCAAAGGGTATAAGCTTCTTCTTCCTCTCTGCTGCGTAGAATTCCATTGTGTAAATGTACCATAGTTTCTTGATCCATTCATTTGTAGATGGGCACTTAGGTTGTTTCTAGCACTTGGCTATTGTGAATTGTGCTGCTAGGAACATTGGAGTGCATAGGTTCTTTTGAATTGGTAAACAACCAATCTTCTTTTAAAACAGCTTTACTGAGGTATAATTGAGATACAAAAAACCTTCACATATTTAATTTGTAATTTGATGAGTTTGGACATATGCATACACCCTGGAAACCACCACCAAATCAAGGTAATGAACATAGCTATTACTTCCAAAAGTTTCTTTGGATCTCTATTTTTGTTGTTTGAGGGGTGTGTGTGTGTGTGTGTGTGTGTGTGTGTGTTTGTGTGTGGTAAGAACACTGAACATGAAATCTATCTTCTTAGCAAAACTTTAAGCGCACAATAAATACAATATTGCTACTGTATTAAACTACAGGTACTGCATTGTACAGCAGATCTCTAGAACTTACTGGTATTTATCTTGCATGACTGAAACTTTATATCAATTGAACAAATGTTTCCCCAAAATTCTTCTTAGTCATCTACAAAACTATCCCAAATACCATATTCTAGAAATAGAACAAAATGGAAAACCTTTCTTGGTTCCACCAAATCTGTTTTACTCTTTGAATGATTTGAGTAAACAAATTCTGTCAGAAACTATTTGTTGACTGAGTGGCCCCTTCTAATTATTTTTGTATATTCTTAATCACCCCATTTTGAGCTTTTGGAGAGAAGGTGCTGTCACTTCTGTGTCTTTCTCTAGGTTAGTATTCCCTACAGATGTCAAATTGACTATCAACAATCATATCCCTGAAAATGATAAAAATGACCTATGTGATACTCCCGTTCTGGCTAAAACTTCAAGGGCTATTCCAAAGCCGCACTCAGGAAAGCTCACTCGGAGACCCTGTAGGAAATATCTTTAAGAGGTGACAAAGCTGAAAATGGGAAATGTGCCTCATGCTCCCCTTGCAGCATCGTGGGCCAGCTTACCACATTCTTGCTGACTCCCTGCTCACTGAGCCACCGCACATGAAAGGGAAGCTTTCATCCCAGCATCTCAAAAACCCTCCACTTGGAAAAAAGAGCCTATTCTCTCTGGAGGATAAAAGTGAAATTGCAACTCTGTGAAATGTATCTACAGCCAGGTGCAGGCTCCGCAGGAGTCAGCTCTGGGACAGACGCAAATCTCTCTCAATCGATAGCTACATTTAAACTTTTCATTCCAAAGTGTCTGAAATTGAACCAACCAAAGCAGTTCAGAAACCTAACCTATGTACCTTGGGTCACATAATGCGCCTTTCAGCCACTGACATCATGTCGCATTATGAGCAAATAAGGCAAAGGCCCAGTTTGCTATAGATGAAGGTTTGTGACTCAAACCAAAGAGGCCCAGCTTCAGTTCATAAAACAATTATTTTTAGCACAATGTAGGCCACGACCTACCCTAAGCTCTGGGCAGCACCGCTGACTGCCCTGTGTGTGCGTGCAGCTTTGTAAAATTTCCTCTTCTTCTATGGATCTGCAGTTTCCTGCAATGAAATGGGCATTAACAATATCAGCAACCCGGTCACTGTCAAAAATATTGCCCGACACATAGTAGGCATACAGTAAATATTTGCTGAATGAGTGACTGAATGGAAATTGACTGAGGAATGATGGATTCAGCTTTTAACAGCTCTTGAGCTCAGAGGAAGGGCACTCTGTAAATAAAGACCCAAGGCTATTAGCATTGATTAGCTGTTACTCAACTGCATATTGGGTATGATATAAAGTTCTAAATACAATCTGTATACTTAGAGGCTCAAAGAAGCTCTAGAGACTGCATTTATGTTCCATGGAAATGACTGCTAAAATAATAATAATGATAATGATGATAATAACCCCTTTTAAATGCAGAGTTCTTTTCCATTTGCAAAGAACTTGCACATCCATTATCACATTAACTCCTCCCAACAGCCCTGAGAACTCATTTCTTCAGGTTGAAGAAATTGAACTCAAAAAAGTAACATGACTTGTCTAAAGTCACACAGCTAGTAAGGAACATAACATGATCTCAAAATTAGCTCTTCTGAGGAAAAATCCCCAGGCAGCATTTTTCTATGACGTGGCACCTACTTTTAAATGAATTTCATTTTAAAGAAACAGCAATAATTCAGCCAGAACAGTTTTTGATTTAATAAGTCTCAATTATAACTTTGTAAAAAGTATCTTATTTATAAATGAATTCTTGGTAACATTGTTTTTGAACAGGTATTATGTCACTTTGAATCATAGAGAGTTGGTGTTACAGAGGGCTTTAGAACTCATCCATCCCTCCATTCATTCATATTTATTAAGCTCTTCCTTTACCATGAAGTGAGTACAAGTACACAGCTCCCGGGCGGGGACAGAGCACAGCGATGTGTTTGTCATCAAGAACCCCAGTCAGGCTACCGCACGAAATACGTAACAAACAACTGTAATACAAGGTGAACATTTTTAAGCATCATCAGGCTGCCTGTCATCTGCAAGTGTGATCAGTAGGTTAGGAAGGAGCACAAACTGCCTGTTAGAGTGTGGAGGGAAAGCTTCATGGCATTTGTACTGGCCTTAAAAACAGGGAGGGTTGGAATCACGAGGAAAACAAATCAAGACGAAAAGGGCTAAGTGAAGCCTGAGCAGTCAGACTGCCTCGTGGGCAGGAGAGGAGCTGGGCTCTGGGTAGAGTGTAGGGAGCAGGGGCGTCAGGGAAGGCTGAGTCGGGCGTCGCGGCCTTGCGAGCACACGCAGGCTCGTTTACAGACGGGACAACCAGGCCCGGGCAGGGCCTCATCTCTTTGCCCTTTGTCTCCAGCACTTCTGAAATTACATCTGACAACATTTTGTCAGCTAACAAGGAAAGCCAGTATCTTGACTTACAAAAGCTAAATTTCCATGCTGTTTTCTCCCCAAACACAATACAGTCAAAAGGTAAAAAATGCTATTCATTCTAGACCCACACTAGGCTTTAGAAAGCTGTTGGACAAGATGTAGATCACAGTGTTTTCCCTAGGAATTCGCTAGCGTCTCCATTTGACCATGGTGCCCTGTCCCACACTGAGTTTCCTTGCCTCCTTTGACTTCTCCCAGCGTGCTCCGGTCAAGCATTTCATTGCTGCTGTCACACTCAGTCCCTCTTCACATCACCTGTAACTACCTGAGCTTTTGCTCTGAACCTGGTGCCAACAACTACTAAAATCCAAACAAGGGGACTTCTGGTCAAGAAGGAGGCATAGGTAGATGCTCTTCACCTCCTTGAGCAACCAGAGAAAGAATTACAACTAGATATCAAAACAAATAACACCCAGCACCATCAGAAAATTGAGCTGTATGGAAGTCCAGGAACCAAGGATTTAAAGAAGTCACATGCATCCAGATGGGTAGGAGGGACAGAGTTGCAGAGATGGGGGGCTGAGGCATGGAGATTCGGTATAGTGTGGAGAGGCAGCAGGGTTGGTAGAACAGAAGATCCCACATTCACATGTGCTGGATAAAAATTGGGAGGGATACCTTGGGAGCAAGTGATCCCAGCCCCAGACCAGACTACATAGCCAAGGGTTCCAGCATTGGGAAGATAAATCCCCATAGCTTCTAGCTATAAAAACCAGGGGGATTGGTTGGTGGAAGAAACTGCCAGATTTTCAGAAGACTCGGCTTAAAGGGCCTGCATGGACTTAGAATGTACGCAAACGCCACACAATCTGGGGTTCACCACCAGGGCCACAGGTAGAAGGGTGCCAGTCATGTATGGGAAGTGGGTGAAGTGACTGGAAAAGGGGTGAGTGCTGGGCAAACCTCCAGAAGCCAGGCAGTGGCACAGCCCCCTCTCCGAGCCCAGAGCAGTGAAGTGGGTTTTCCAGTCCTGGTGAATATCTAAGGCTTCACCTCACACAATTTACAGGTGCCTTTTCTACAATAGGCCATGCTACTAAGACGGAGTCAAAGCAGCTCTACCTAATATATAAAAGCAAACACAAAAAGGCTGCCAAACTGAGGAGACAAAAAAATATGGCCCAAATGAAAGGACAGAACAAAACTCCAGAAAAAGAACTAAACAAAATGAAGATAACCAACCTATCAGATACAGAGTTCAAAACACTGGTGATGAGGATGCTCAAAGAACTCTCTGAGTATGGCAAGAGCATAAGGGAACAAATGAAGGTTACACTAAGTAAAATAAAGAAAAATGTACAGGGAACCAACAGTGGAAAGGATAAAGCCAAGAATCAAATCAATGCTTTGAAACACAAGGAAGGAAAAAGCATTTGATCAGACCAGCAGGAAGAAAACAGAAATTAAACAGAAAAAAAAAGAAGGATAGGCTTAGGAACCTCTAGGACAACTTTAAACATACCAACATCCAAATCAAAGGGGTGCTATGCCAGAAGAAGAGGAAAGGCAAGAAATTGAAAACATATTTGAAAAAATAATAAAAGAAAACTTCCCTAATTTGACAAAGGAAGTAGACATACAAGTCCAGGGAGCACAGAGAAACCCAAACAAGCTGGACCCAAAGAGGACCACACCAAGACACATCATAATTAAATGCCAAATGTTAAAGATAAAGAGAGAATCTTAAAAGCAGCAAGAGAAAAGAAGTTAGTTACCTACAAAGGAGTTCCCATAAGACTGTCAGCTGATTTCTCAAAAGAAACTTTGCAGGCTAGAAGGGACTGGTGAGAAGTATTCACAGTGATGAAAAGCGAGGGCCTACAACCTAGGTTATTGTATCCAGCAAAGCTATCATTTAGAATGGAAGGGAAGATAAAGTGCTTCCCAGACAAGGTAAAGCTAAAGGAGTTCATCATCATCAAGCCATGAGTACATGAAATGTCCTAGGGACTTATTTAAGAAAAGAAGAAAATCAAAACTATGAACATTAAAGTGGCAACAAATCCACAACTATCAACAACTGAATCTAAAAAAGCAAACTAAGCAAACAACAAGAACAGTAACAGAATCATGGATATGAAGATCATTTGGAAAGTTATCAGCTGGGAGCAGGGAGGGGAAGAATAGGGGGGAAGGTTCAGGGATTAAAAAGCATAATTGGTACATGCAAAACAGACAGGGGGAGGTTAAGAATAGTACAGGAAATGGAGAAGCCAAAGAACTTACATGCACAACCTATGGGTGTGAACTAAGGGTGGGGATTGCTGGAGGGAAGTGGGAAGTACTGGATGGAGATGGGCAAAGGGGAAAAAAATTGGGACCACTTTAATAGCATAATCAATAAAATATATTTTTTAAAAAGAATATTTTAGGAAAAATAAAAAATAAAATAAAATCCAAACAAGATAAAAGCAGTTTTTCTGCCTTCAACTGGTTATAAGTAATGCTGTCCCCTAATGAGAACTATGAACAAACAAGTATGCATGCATTTTCTTGAAGCTCTTGAGCAAAGCATCTCTGAAACTTGTGAAACAGTGAGGCAGAGTGGAAAAAATACATGCTAGGCAGTTTGGGAGTCAGAAGATCCAGTCTAGCCCTCTCTTTATTAGAACTAGTTTTCTCTGTTTCCTTGGTCAAGTCACTTCCCTTCTCTCTGAACCTCTTTAGAAGGCAATAATAATGCCTAGTTGCCCCACATATACTAATAGGTCTGTTGTAAGTATCCAGTGACTTAATGGATGTGAAAGTTGTCTATAAATTATAAATTGATAAATAAATTGGGGTCCCACTGCAATGATTATGATTCATCTCATTATTTGCAAGTTTGGTATTAACCATAAAAGAGACCTCGGAGATTATAAGTTCCAAGCCTCTTGTCATTTTCTAAATGAGGAAACAAATCTAGAGAGAGGAAGTGACATGTTCAAGGTCACACTGGAAATTAATACCGAGGTTGAAAGTGATAACACGACTCTCAATGCACCCAGAAGTCTCTCCACTTGAACCAGAGGTGGTGCTATCAAGTAACCTTCCAAACAAGGCCTATGTGAGAATTGAAGTCTTTTTAAAATGATGTTTTTTGTATTGATTGGGAACATGATAAGGGAAGCTATTCACACCATCCACACTGAGATGAAAATAAAGGAAGCACATAGACCAAGTGATTTGGCCAAGTTCCAACAAGATGAGATGAATAAGAAGGAAAGAGCGAAAAGTAGGCTTGTCCCTGGAGGCCAATGTGCCAGAAGAGGCACATCACCAAATTGCTGAAATGATTGCATTCTCTTGCTGTTTCAAATCACCATGGTTCTTCTCTTCAGAATCCTATATAATACAGATCCATATAGTTTGACCTAAAATTTTCATTTGAAGAATTCCATGACCCCACTTGCAGTAATTGGAGTCAGGCAGATGGAAAATTGCCAATTCTGCAGAATTCAGTCACCTTCTCACCCAGACCTGTTCTGATGGCTTCAGCAACAGCTCATTTCCTGGGAACTTTGGGCAATTGCTTCTGCTTAACCTTGCCACCATATCGTGCATAATTTCGGTCCTTGGAGAAGATTTACCTTACTACAAACTTTAATTTCCCTATTTGAATCCTTTGGGGCCATATGTGCTTTAAGAATTCATACTCATCTGGATTTTAGAAAGATAGTTCAGTATCATTCTTAATATGTTACAAATACCTTAGCAGGATCTGGGGCAGGACCCATAATCAAATGGTTTAATATTTCTTCAGCAAAACACAGGAATAATTTCAATTGTGGGCCAGTAGAGACTATAAATGGTCTCACATCAGGACAGCTCAGGTTTTGTCATCAAGTGAGTTTGCTGCACATTTCCAGAAAACAGTAAGATTTCGGAGCGTCCTGGATTTTAGAATTGCAGATAAAAGATTGTGGATCTGTAAAACTTCTCAGTAGTTGAACGACTCAGTTCAAGTCAACTAACATCGATATTTCCATACATCCCTCAAAGAGAGTTAGCAATGCTAGTTGACATGTACTGAGTTGATTTTTCCTATGGACCTTTCCTGATGCCATAAGGAAACACCACGGAAAGTAAAATAGACATAGGCGCCATTTTTGATAAACACTTTTGCCTCCTCATTTTCTTTCAATAGCAGCATCTTTATTATTAGCAGTGAGAACAAGTACCTGCCTCCACCTAAATCATCCGTGTGGCCTTGGGACACTGTAGAAAGATAGAAGGGTGAGGGCGAGTATGAAGATGATTATTGCTATGGACTGAACTGTGTCCTTCCAAAATTCATATGTTGAAGCCCTAACCCCCAAAAGTGATTGTATATGGAGATACAGCTTATAATGAGGTAATTAGCTTAGATGAGGTCATTACCAATTGGGGGGCCCTAATTTAACGAGCTTGATGTCCTTATAAGAAGAGACATCAGAGTGCTCTGAAGGTGGCTTTCTGCTTGCAAACCAAGAAGAGTCTTCCCAGCAACCAAATTGACTAGCAGCTGCATCTTGGGCTTCCTCAGCCTCAAGAACTGTGAGAACTAAATTTCTGTTGTTTAAATCACTTGGGATGTGCTATTTTGTTATTGTAGGCCAGGTTGATTAATACAATTATTTTCATAATTCTACCTCTCATATTGGCCGTCTTCTCATACCTTATGCACAGTCTTGAGTTCTACTCATAGTAATTTTGTCTGGGGTACAGAATGATGCTGTGCTGTTTGTGGAGCATTTATTGAATACGAAGTTCGGTGTTGGAGATGTAACTTCTTGACTTGGCTCTGCCATCTATAGATGTACGAGCCTAGATAGGTCACTTCCTTTCTTTGAGGCTCAGAAAGTTATGGACTGGATAATCTCTAAGTGTTCTTCTTGCAATGACATCCAAAATTACTAAGCACTGAACCACACCCAGTTTCCATTTCCCAGTAAGGCTTTTTGGCAAAGCCCGGAAACAACTCTAGAGAATCATTATGCCATCCCTTCTCCCCTCTCCACCCCCAGGACCATTTTTATTGTTCTCACACTTACCTCTTGGGTGTTAGTAAGATCGATGGAACTGCGGGTGTTTCTCAGTTGGAAAAGCTTCTCACAGAAGTGTCCTTGATTGTGGTTAGAGCTGCCCCATGAATTACTGATGACCTGCATTTCTGCAAGATGTTGAGGAAAACATAAATTACAGCAGGGTCACTTTGGGGGTGGTAAGTAATTCTCCCCAAGATGACCAGCGAGTCATAGCCCATGAGATGAGGAGGAAAAGATCAGGTATGAACTACCTTCCCAGAAGCGGCCAGGTCAAGGATACGAAAATGACTTCTTCCACCAAAAGAGCTTGAGCTCTGCTTTCCCTTTCCCCTTGCTTCTGGCCAGAGGTGCCTCCAACTACAACCTCCCCTGTGAGCCGGGCAGGAGTGGTGCCTCTCCCTTTGCTCGCCACTCCTTACTCCTTTCCTGTGTAGCATTTCCATGCTGATCTTCAGTTCTTCCCTGTTCTCCACCAAACCCTTTATGCCCAAGTCTGACTGCATCGCCTTTTCTCCTTTCCTCATTCTAACCCATGAAAGAGATAGTAACCGCATAAGAGAAATGTTTATCGTCCAATCCATGCCCAACCTGCAATATAGCTGATGTAGGAGAACTGATAAGACCTGGACCATCTTTAAGTTACAGTGCCTTGTCCTCAAAACATTGACAGAAACACTTCTGCCAGACGTTTCCTATTCTGAATGTGAATCAGAACCGCTTCAAACCCGTGTTAAAATACAGATCCCCAGGCCATCTTGCAGACACCCTGGACCAGAGCCTGTGGGAGTGTTGCTCCAGACTCTGCACCATAACTAGCTTCCCAGCACTTCTCTGGCGATTAACCTAAAATTTGTCATTTCAAAAATGCTAGTGTTGGTTTCTTGCTCACAGAAGCAGAGACCCCATGTCTTTAATCTTGATGTTGGTATTAATTCTAGATCTTTACTACATATAGTAAAAATATAATTCTAACTAATTTAACCAGAAAGGGAGATTTATGGTAATGAATGGAGGGAATCATGAAACACCAAGATGGAATGCAGTTGGGCTCAAGTACGGCTGGAAAGTTCCCTCCAGGACCCTTTCTGTCTCACATCTCAACTGGCATCTGAATAGCCACTTGGCTTTTCCCTCTCACTCAGCCAGCTTTCTCCTCACCTCGGTGGCAGACTGTGACTGCAATCCTTTCCCGAATGCTCCATACTAAGTCCACACACCCAGATGACCTCATCTCCTGTAAGTACAGATTCTCAGGAAGAGGATTTGAATCGGGCAACATCAGGTGTCCCTTATCGTCAAAGTAAACACGCTACAAATACATGGGCAGATTCGTGTCCTCTCTCTCCTTCTCCTCCAGGAACGATGACACTGAGGTTAACGCGGAAGCCCTCTCAGTCACCCAGTGCTTAGAGTGTGGTGACTCCCAGCAGTTCTCAGATGGCTGTGGGAAGTTCCTGCGGCAGGCAGTTGGCACTAGAAGTGCTGGATGAGACAACAATGGATGCACATTACAGTGTATCTCTCTTAGTGCCCCTCACGGTGCTTTGTTCCTTGTAAGTGCTCGGTAAACATCCATTAAATATAGCACTATCCCGGAAGCAGTCAGAAAACATGATTTCAAGTGCTAGTACCCACACCAATGGGCTGTGCGGTAACACTGTGGGTAAACATCAGATCTCTACATCAGTTCATCATCTAAACAGTGGAAACCACAATATGGTTATTTAGTGAACAGAAAAAAATCAAAATTACACACTCACACTTTTATCTATATCTGAAAGTACTGTAGACTGTGAACTCTATAAATAATAAGTGCTATTTTCAATGATCTAAAATATATGTTTGTGCCCTGGCCGGGTAGCTCAGTTGGCTAGAGTGTCATCTCAATATACCAAGGTTTCAAGTTCAATCCCTGGTCAGGGCATGTAGGAGTCAACCAGTGAATGCATAAATAAGTGGAACAACAAATTTCTCTCTCTCTTTCTCTCTCTCCCCCTTCCTCTTTCTCTCTAAAAGCAATAAATAAATTTTTTTTAAAACACTAAAATATATGTTTGTATTGAGACTTTCCTATTCATTGTAAAAGACTCATGTGCTTGATTTAATAAGATTACTTATTTAGGGGAATGCAAAATGAAACCCGAAGGCCACCTTGCCTGAAGATTTTCCATTTTATCAGAGTTATCTACAGTTTAAATGTCCTAGTTCAACAGAGCCCACTGCTTGAAGCAGCCACTGAACTTGCTACATGCTAAGTCCCATGGGGTGCTCTTTTTATAGATTTTCTCATTTAATACACATAACAACCCTTGAATTAAGCATAAATACTATCTCCATTTTACACAAAAGAAAGTTGAGTTTTAGAAGGATTGTGTAAATTGCTCAAGGACAAACAGGTAATAAGTCCTAGAAATTAGAATCAAACCAAATTCTATCAATAAAATGAGTGTGTTTGAATTTGTCTTTCTTAAAATGTCATAGAAATTTTTACATTACCCAGAAGTACATTATTGTTAATAGTCTCCCTATAACTTGCTTTAAGATATGACTAGTTCAATCGTATCTTCATAGCTAAGCCTTTTAAAATATAACCTATTTCATCCTCTTCATCTTCAAGGCTAATGCTGTAAGTGTTCTTCACTGAATTATTCTACGAACCCGAATCTGATGTATTTTTAATTGAAAAACGTTGTGCGTAGACTAAATGTGAAAAAGTAAATAGCAAAATCTGTTTGCAAGCCTAATGTAAATGGCAATAAAGATTCCACTTGTAAATTGCCAACAAATAAAACCATTAAATTTTGCTCTTTGTATCACTTCTGGCTTTTTGTCCTTCTGACCCAGCTCTTCTCATCGCTCAGTCTTTTCTTTCTCTTCTCTAAGAATTTCAATCCAGATTTTCAAACAAAATCAAAGGCCTCTGGCATTACATAAACACTGTATAATGATTGCATGCATCGTAAAATTGAGTCATAGAATATTAGGGCTGGAGTGAATCACAGTGATTATCTGGTATAACCCACTCAGCTTATAGAGGACAAACCAAGACCCAGAGAGAAAAGGTCGTACAGCAAGTTAGTACTCTCTTCACAGAGAATTGCTTTAGAAGTCAAGAAAACATAGTCACATTGCTAATTACTATAAATCAATCTTCAATCCTTGCTTCAGTTTGCCCATCTGAAAAAAATGAGAATTAATTAGATGATCACTAAGAAAACTTCCACTTCTAACGTATTTTTTCTCACCCTTAAAGAGATGCTTAGATTCACATCCATATCTGTATTTTTCCTTATGTGTGAGTATTCATATACACTATTCCAAGTTAACTCAATATTCCAAATTATGAACTTACTGATAAGTAAGAAATCATTGGTACACTAGTTTTTGCAATCTTCAACTTTGCTCTTGAACTCACTCTGAAGAGAGCACGGATATAATATAATATCATCTTTAATAATATGGCATTTCAGACTAGTTCCATAGATACTGTTGGTAATCAGATACAAGGAAATAAAAAGAAGCTGTGTTAGGTTCTATTTGTTATAAGTGACAAAAATCTCGGAAGACTTAAATAATATGAGACTATATTGGAAGAATACATAAGTATCTTATAAAATAATTGAACAGCAAAGCTATAACTGGCTTCCAGAATAGCTGGAATCAGGGACTTGAGAGTCACAAGATGCCTTCCACTGCCTCTTCCCACTGCCTCACTTTGAAAACGGCTTTGGTCTCGTCTTACAGTAGACCATCTTTCTCCACATTTTGGAAAACATGGCTGCTAACACGGATGAGGTTTTCATCCCATGCAGAGACAATGACCCTATTCTCAGCCCAAAGACCAAAACTCTCAGACAGGAGTGACTTTGACCTGGCCTGCATTATATATGCCCACCTCTGGACCAAATAATTGGAATCAATGGTTAGGGTCAGAGGCACTAATATGATAATTCTCTGAATAAGCAAGTCAATAATAAAAAAGACAGTTACGAAAAAGGGGTTCTTAGTAGACCACCCTTAGGTTTTCTCTTCATCAATGAAGCTCTAGATTCACTGACTTCAAGGTTGGTGTTTGAAATCAAGGGGGGAAATTATTTTCTGGGGTATCTAAAATAATTGAAAGGTAACGGTAAGCTTGGGATAATGCTGTAGTGAGAAAATTAATGGCCTGGTTGGAAAGTCAACTTCAAGCACATTTTTACTTATATTTTACATGCCATTATGTGATAGAGACTGCAATCAATTTAACCTTTTCCAAACAAAATATATTGATTCAGTGTATTGGAAGCACTGATTTACATGGCAACACGTGTTTAATTTATAACAATTGACAATGGTGGAAAATAGAATTTTTTGGAACTCCTACCCTTCGCAACAGCATGGATGGAACTGGAGAGCATTATGCTAAGTGAAATAAGCCAGGTGGTGGAAGACAAATACCCTTATGACCTCACCTATAAGAGGAACCTAATCAAGAAAACACACAAGCAAGCAAAACAGAACCAGAGACATGAAAATAAAGAACGAACTGACAATGACCAAAGGGGAAGGGGGAGAGGGATAACGGGGGAAAGCAAGGGAAGAGGCAAGTCCAGGAGCATGTACAAAGGACCCGTGCCCATGGACAGCGGGGTGAGGACTGACTGTGGGAGTGGGGTGGGGCAGGGGAGGGCAACAAAGGAAAACAGTGGGACAACTGTAGTGGGGCAACTGTAGTTGAACAACAATTAAAAAATTCATTTTAAAACCTTCAGTTTCAAGTGAAGTGTCAAATACTTGCATTTATTCTAAAAAATATTATATATTATATATATGAAGTGCACATGTATTTCATATGCTCCCTCACCAATCCTTGTAAGAAAAAGCACAATCCATGTAAGAAAAATTAATAAGCTAAACTTTATTAAAATTAAAAATTTCTGCTTGGGAAAACACTATCAGGAAGATGAAAAGACAAGCTACAAACAGGGAGAAAATATTGGCAAAAGACATATGAGAAAGAACTGTTATCCAAAATATACAAAGAACTCTTAAAAATCAGCAATAAGAGAATTTAAAAACCTATTAAAAATGGACCAAAAATATCAATAGATGCCTCACCAAAGAGGATATACAGAAGGCAAAGAAGAATTTGAAAATATACTCTACAACCTAGGTCATCAAATGTGAGACTTTTTATAAAAAAAGAAAAAGAAAAAACATTTGGTTACTCAATTTTCAAAAACAGGTTGAGATGACTGTTAGATTTCTTAGTAATAATTGTAACAAATACTATGTCCTAAGTTTTAAACTTAACCTGTTAAACCTTTATTTTACTTGTAAGAACCCTAAGATGTGTTCTCATTCATAGAGAACATACACAGTTTTGGCACTAGTTGAGTTGATTAAGAAAAATTGGTAAGGTCATAGCAAATTAATTATCAGAGGTTTTGAGCATGCCTAATCTCCCATGATAGACACTAAGATTTTAAATAAACAAAATTTTTCTTCAACAAACATTTTTATCCAATCCATTTAATGATAATAAATATAATTGCAAGTATATAAACCAACTGACTTTGGAACTATTAAAATAAAAAATTTAATATTATAGAAAAATTTTTCTGTCGCTTTTAGTAAACTAATTGAGAAATATACCCCATTGTTTTTTTAATGGCTACACACAGGCAAGCACACATTTATATACATTTTGCAGTAAATGATGCTTTGTAAACATTTACCAACCTTCTCCATTCCCTATTTAAACATAAGCTAGTAGTTAGCCCATGCCCCATTCTCAAAGTACTGTGTCAACAGCTGAGCCAGCCCTCAAGTTTCCTGCTTTTAAAAAAAGTGACTTGCAGACTCAGGTTTCAATGTTCAATTTAATCAGGACTAACTCAAAGATATTTTAAAGTTTATAATAATTTATTTTTGCAGAAATATAGAATTTTACCAGAACTACAGGATGACAGTTTAGAGACCATCTAGCTTGAATCCCTTAATGTTACAGATAAGAGAAACAATACTGGAAAATTTGATAATGTACCGAAAATCACGGAGCAAATTAGCACCACAGTTAGGCCCCAGAGTCCAGGGCTCTCCCAGTTCCCAGTCCGCTGACTCCTAACCTGCTCACACCTCTTTCAAGGTCAAGTTTTATTAAGTAAAATAGAACCGAGTAGGGTAAGCATCTATTATTTTCATTAGAATATACTGATGAAAATACTCGTGAATATACTCATTGGTTTCTAGATTTCTTAAAGAGATACAAGCACTGATAAGCACAGGTCCTCAAAGGGAATGTAATCTGAAAGAAGAGCCCAGGTAGACATGCGCCAAAGATAAGATATAATGAAGTTTATTCCTAATTATTCAGAGTGACAGAAGAAATTAGTGGTGCACTTGAAGGGGTTTAAGCAGTACAAACTTCCAGTGAGAAAATAAATAAAGCCCAGGGATATAACATACAGCGCAGAGAACAGAGTCCATAATACCATCATAACTTCAGGTGGTTACCAGACTTACCGTGGTGACCGCTTCATTAGCTTTGTAAGTGTTGAATCACTGTATTGTACACCTGAAACTATTATAATATTGTATGTCTACACTTTAAGAAAAATAAACAAATAAATAAATTCCTAAGAAATGTAATTATATAAACACCCTTGCCAAACTCTCTCTTTAATATATACCACATATAGGAAAGGACAGATATTACTCACAATTTAGAAGAAGAGGAAGGGCATGAGGAACCAGTGGTTCTGAAAACAGACAAAGCTGGGTCACGGGTATTTGGAAAATGTTATTATGGTCCTATATTGAGGGACACCGTGGAAGAAACAATGTGACAATGTGCTAACTTTAGTGTTCCACAAATCTGTAATCTGACCCACATTTATAAAAATCATTTAAAAGTTCTTTTCTAGGTACAGTAGAAGACAAGACTTTCTTTTTTTAAAATTATTTTGTTGTTGAATTACAGTTGTCTGCATTTACCACCAACCACTCCCCCCCGCCCACCTGAGCCATCCCCACCTTCCTCCCTTTCTTCTACCCACTCTTGGTTTTGTCCATGTGTCCTTTATACATGTTCCTGAGAACCCTTCCCCTCTGCCCCCCATTACCCCCTCCCACTTCCCCTCTGGTTACTGTCAGATTATTCTTAATTTCAATGTCTCTGGTTATATTCTGCTTGTTTGTTTGTTTTGTTGATTTGGTTCCAGTTAAAGGTGAGCTCATATGATATTTGTCCCTCACTGCCTGGCTTATTTCACTTAGCATAATGCTCTCCAGTTCCATCCATGCTGTCGTGAAAGGTAGGAGCTCCTTCTTTCTTTCTGCTGTGCAGTATTCCATTATATAAATGTACCATGGTTTTTTGATCGATTCATTTACTGATGGGCACTTAGGTTGCTTCCAGCACTTGGCTATTGTAAATTGTGCTGCTATGAACATCGGGGTGCATAGGTTCTTTTGGACTGGTGTTTCGGGGTTCTTAAGATATAGTCCCAGCGGTGGAATTGCCAGGTAAAAAGGCAGTTCCATTTTAAGTTTTCTGAGGAAATCCCATACTGTTCTCCACAGTGGCTGTACCAGTCTACATTCCCACCAACAGTGCACTAGGGCAAGACGAGACTTTCGATGTCCTTAACTTCCTAGGCTGGATCTTATTTCTTTCTGTAGTAAGTAACATTGCCAAATGAGATTCCAACATTTCAGACTGTTTCAGTTCACACAGGTCATAATCAGCTGCTTGGTCTGCGCAGATCCTAAGTTGCCTGACTTTTATATTCGTGGAGGATAGGGGAGTGGTCTGGAATTTTATTAAAAAAAATATATATATACTGGGCAAGAACAATGTGTAGGCATCAGCAAAGATATTATTTTAAATGTTGGTAGGAAAACAGGAAAGAAAAGAAAAATCTGAAGATCATTTGGGATGATTAAACTTTTTTATCTTCATGTAACATCAAGTTATTTGCAGTGAGAGGGGATTATAATTTTTGCCTGTTTTCTGCATAAATATTTCCATTTTAATATTAAAATTAAACTTCAATAGTTCTAATATGTCCTAAGAATAATTGTCAATGCAATTGAGATTGCCATAACGGAAGCCAATGAAAAAAGGAAATCCAGTAGGTTGCTCAGTTCCGACTAGATGATAAAATAGTTCATATCATAGTCCACCAGGCCATCAGGAGAATAAGGCCTTCAAAAAAGGTCCTACACATGCAATCTGGATAACTTAATGAGCAACATCTAAAACCCTGAAAATGAAGCAACTTTCTGATCTGTGACATAAATCCACTGTAAAGAATTAAATCATAAGACTTGAGGACAGTTCTCAAGGGGCCAGAAGCAAAGTCAAGTTGAGTGTCCTAACCAGTTTCAGAGACTTAGAGCATGCGTTCCTCCTTTTGTGCGGGTGTGGAGGGGTGGTTATGTACATACTGGTACTCGTGGTAAGTGATAATACTGGTGTGGCACACTAGAGAATATTATATTGGAGATTCTGTAGGTTTGGTAAAAAAGTTTGTTAAATTTTATTCTTAATGTATAATCATAAGATAAAGAAAATAATATATTAGAAATATATTAAATATTAAATTTGACATTGATAAAATTTATGAATCAGGCATTTTAAAAATTTGAAGAAAAAGTTGAAGTTTTGTCAGTGAACAAAAAAATTTTAATTAAGGTTTTACACTTGAGGTGACTGACATCTGATTCCTGACAAGACTTCTTAATGATGAGCTCTTCAAATTCTTGATAGTCATCATTGATGAGAAACCATTTGCAATGATAAAAAATTTAGAGCCACTTTTTTACTATCTAAATATTTAAAACAGTTGAAATTACATTTAAAGACTCTAACAAGTCTTCTTTAACTTCCATTATCAAATATAATAGTGAATTTTCTTGTGACTTATAGGTGGGGTTTGAATGCAGTAAATTCTTTTCATTTAAAATATTTCAAAATGGTGATAAAAAAACATTTTCACTTGCAGATGGTACTTGCATTATAGCACAGTCACACTGAAGCTGGCTCAGATGACACTAAAAGGGTACACTGTCCCCACCAAATGACAAAGTTATCAGATTAGTGAAGACATTTGAAAACTACCACCAGGAGCTCACGGGCAGCCCTCCACAAACCTCACTGGCTGCACCTTGGGCCGCATCTGCAATGCTTTTCAGTCCATTGGAACATGGCCTTTTGCATCTTTGCACTCCTGTTGCACAAAATGGTGAGCCACTCTCTGCAGCTGGCAGCTGAGACAGAAATCTGGGTGGAGGAGTACCTCCTTGGACACTCAGAGTTGCCCATTAGAGCAGACAATGCTGGCTTTCGTTCTTCCAGTTTGCGGGTACCATGGGGCACACCCTCAAATTCTTCTTCAATCATGCTACCCTCTATGGGGCCTCAGACCTGAGGCCGCTGGCTTGGGAGCCCCCGCTGCTGCAGAGCCTGATCAGTTGCAAGTTGATCAATTTCTACAATACATGCATTGATCTGTTCAGAGTACAGTGGTTGGGAAGCTCTGTTTCAGAGAACAATTAGCATACGTCTTTCACATGTACCAATGTCTCAGTTTTTTAAAGACAAGGCTAAAGAGAGCAAATTCAGAGCCAGAAACTCTCATAAATGTCTTTGTTTCCATGCAGTCCAATTGATTGATTGATGACTCATTCATCTCTGTATCTGACAACTATTCACCAAGTACTTATTCTGTGCCAGGCGCTAATGTTATTTTAAATATTGTTGTAAATGGAATTGAGGAGAGGTTCTGGGTCCTTCACTTAGGCACTGGGAGTCTGGAATTTTAACACTAGAACAAAGCCATGTTACTACCCTCCTACCCCCATCCCCTATCACATCAAATATTGAACTAGCTAGCCAGTGATCGCCTGCACCCACTTTTGCATGGAATGTGTGTCACTGCTCCACTAGCTGTCTTATAAGATCTGTGTTTCTCTGGATCCTTGTCTGATACCCTGATACCAAGTGAGAGGGAAATACCCAAGTGTCAAGACACTGAAAAATCCTAGAGACTTCAATATCTAAGCCCAAGAATTTCAAGATGCCTAGACCTCACAGAGAAGCTGCAAGGGGCACAAAGAACAAAGGTTGCATGGTAAACTCATCATCTTGTCTTTCCTAGTAAAGTCCCTGCTCCCAACCTCATGTCCTTGCCTTGCAGCATTGCCGCAGACTGAGGGCTCCCATTGCTTATTTCCCTTGGGAAGATTTGGCTTCAATCCCAAATCTGGGTTAAAACCTCCCAATTTTCTGTAAACCAAATTAATCTTTATTCTCTTAAGAGCCATGAAAACCAGTGATATTTATGAGGGGGGTTCATCGATCTGATCTTCAGAGACATTCTGCTTTAGAGGGGAGACGCACAGGAGGAAAGATGGCCACCATGTCTTCCACAGTCCCTCACGTGGACAGCACGTTACAGTGGTAACAGCTCACCGCTGCCCAGGTGTTCCATATACATCTTAGCCTCTCCCTGTTCTTTCTCTTCCTACTCTTTCTCTCGGGCCTGGGATCAATGTCACCCTCATCCGAAGCCCTCCTCTCCACCACCCCTGCACCCCTGTAGTCACTGTTCTTGAATTTCTACGGCACTTTGCGCAGTTTTTCAAGGCACTTAATACATTGTACTTAATTACTTGTTCATGTGTCTTAATACCACATTGAGTAGAAAACGTATTACACCCCTCATGGGCCCGTTAGTACTCAGGAAAGATTGGATAGAAAAGTAAATACTACACTTTCTATTTAATGGCCCTATTAAATGGCCCCAGCTCCTATTTCTAGTTCAGCGACAGTTCTGCCTTTAGATTATATGTGTATATTTTTCCTTGATCCTAACATCTTGATACTTTTCTGCTCTTGTTTTCTGGTCTTCCTCTCAGGCTGGGGCTTCTCCTCAACCCCAGGACTCCTTCTTACTCCTCCAGTTTCTGCCAAGTAGATGGCAACTGCCGCTCTGCTGCCCCCTGGGGGATCTCGGCCAACACGGACAGGCTTTGTTCTACTGCTGATGTAATGACCTTCATCAAGGAGTGAGTATCCGAGTGCTGGATGGATCTATGGGGATAGAATGATGTTCATTTCTCTGAACAATTGCAAGCAATAGATACACTAATAAGTTAAGCCCCAGGGTTGAAACCGTCTTCCATAATATGAAGCTCACCCTCAAAAATCTCAGACTTAGTAGACAGGATTGCAACACCCTGGCATCAGTTAGACTTAGTATCTGCACACTTTCTTTCTGACTCATACTCAACATTTTCAAATAATTTTTCCAAAATGTTTGAGCCCAGGAGAAGTATAAATAATAAAACACTATATTAGTCTTTCAGCTTTTCTAAAACTTCAGTTTTTTCTTTACATTTTAGACAAAACAAACAAAAAAAAAGCACAATGAAGTTATAGAGAAAGGATCTTAATTGTTGGGGGTCCTTTCTTATAACATTCTTCACCAGAGAATGCCCATAAAGTGCTTGGAAAGTCTCCAATAAAAGCAACTACTGTTAATAAATGCAAAATATTTTCTATATTACTGTTATGAGGACTAGGAGCTTTAAATAAATGCATTTAACTTAATTGTCACAGAAAAAACAAAAACCAAGGAATTAAATAGAGAGTGGAGACATTTATATGTCACCAGAAATTCACAATAAAACCAACAGGGACATAAGTTAAATAGACTTTCATAATGTTTAGAATTACAGATCTGAGAAAATATTTTACTCCTAAATTTGATGTTATCTAAATTTTGAGTTAATGTAGGAAAACCCAAGACATTAAAAAATGAGCAGATTTTTGGCAGGCCACACCAATACAAAGCTATTATAAGAATAAAAAAGAAAGTAATACTCAAAATATTTACAAAATGAAACAAAAATGATCAAGTAAAGAAAAATGTACCAAAAATGTTCCAGTATAAATTTCAAAAAATTAAGAATTTGCATATATGAAAGGGCATTTTAATTTAGAAATTTAAAAACCCAGAATAGAAGAAAACAAAGAAACAGGAGGATTGTGAAATAAAAATGGACAGAAGCTAGGAAAAATTAGAAAATACAAAATCTCAATTAACACAAAAAGATACCCAAATAAATAGATTTAACTGAAAACATAGTAAAAAAATCATAACTGGAAAATTAGATTTAAAAAACAATACCATTTATAATAGCATCAAGAAAGTCTAATACCTACGAATAAAATAAAATATGTACAAGATATTTAACTCACAACCAAAAATGTGGCTGAAAGAAATTAAGGAATACCTTATAAATGCAAGGCTATACCATATTTATAGATTGGAAGATACAATATCTTTAGTTGCATTTTCTCCAAAAAATTATTAAATGTCCTCCTCAGATTAATCTGTTGTATCAACACCATCTTAATCAATCCCAGCAAGCTGTGTGTGTGTGAAAATTGATTACAACTGATTCTAAAATTTAAATGGAATTGCATAAAATCTAGAATTTGTTTGGAAGAAGAACAAATATAAAAGACACCTCCAGATTTCAGCCACAGCAATTGAAACAGTGTGACAATGGGCAAAAGGTTAGAGAAATCAACCATAAAAGCAGAACAAAGTATCCAGAAATGTGTGTGTGTGTGTGTGTGTGTTCACCTGGTCTTTAACAAAATTACCTTTCAATGAATCATCCTGGGTCAACTGGATAGTCATATAGAAAAATAAACAAATCTTAACCCCCTATCTCACACACAAATTTTGTTTAAGATAGATTATAAATCTAAATGCCAAAAGATGAGATGATAAAGCTTCTAGGAGAAACAAAAAAGAATATGTCCGAGGCATTTGGGGTAAGCATAGAGTTTTTTTTAATCCTCACCCAAGAATATGTTCATTGATCTGGAAGAGAATGTTCATTGATCTAGAAGAGAGAGAGAGAAACATCGATCGATTGCCTCCTGTGTGTGTTCTGACTGAGGATTAAACCTGCAACCCAGGTATGTGCCCTGACAGGGGATCAAACCTGCTGCCTTTTGGTATAAGGGGTGAAGCTCCAACCAACTGAGCCACTGGGCCAGGGCAGGCAAAGGTTTCTTAACAGAACACACATAATAATAATCCTAAAAGAAAAGGACTTGACAAAGTGGACTCTGTTACAATTAAACTTTTGTTGTCAAAGGCATCATTAGCAGATTGAAAAAGACAAGATAGAGACTGAGAAACATATTTTCATTTATACGATAAAGGACATTTCTGGGATATTTAGAAAACTCCTACACATTAATAAGAAAAAATAGTTTAAAAGTGGACAACTAATTTGAAAGAAGATATATAAATATCCAATCAGCATTAGAAAAATTATTCAACATCATTATTTATTAGAAAGTCCAAATTAAATGCCAATGAGATACCAGTATAGACCCACCAAAATGACCACAAATAAAAAGGCTAGCAATGTTATGTTTGGCAAATATGTGGGTAAACTGGAAATCTCATATTGCTGGTAGAAGTACAAACTGACACAACTCTTCACATTACTGTTTAGAGAAGATTTGAAAAGAAAAAAATATATAAAATTTTTAGAAGATAATATGGGAGAATGGCTTCTACCATCAGATGAGGAAGAAATTTGTAACAGGATGAAAAGATTGATAAATTTACATTAAGATAAAATTAAGAATTTTTGCTTATCAAAAGATATGATTTAAAAAATGCAAAGGCAAGTCACAGAGCGGGAGAAGATATTTGAAACATTCATAACTAACCATTCTGCTCCTGTATTTATGTCAAAAAGAAATGCATGCACCTACGTACCAGGAGGCATGAATAAAAACATTCATGACAGTATTATTTATAATAACTAAAAACTGGAAACAAGTCAAATATCCACCATCACTAAATAATTAACTAAGTGGTGGTGGATTTGTGTAATGGACTATCGGATTGCAATAGAAATACACAAACCACAGCTCCCTGAAACAACATGAGTGAATCTTTCAAACATACAGTTGAGTGGAAGAAACTGAACACAGAAGAATGACTGAGTAGAGGCACAGCGCAAACGCACAGTCCAACCTCACTGTGCCATCTACAGGCGCAGCAACACACGGGAAAGCTGCACACAGGAGACTGTCAAAACATTAGCCAAGTTGCATCTGTGCGGACAAAAGCAGGTCCCTATTTTTTGACCTAGGCGGTAGTTGAGTGGGTATTTACTTTTATCAAAATTGGTTAAAGTTAAGTTGTATCTTTACACTTTATTCATTTTCTGAATGAAATTACATTCCACAATACAGAGAGGATAAAAATGAATTTGGTTTTCATAATCTGCCTATAATTGCATCCTTACTCTTGGAAGTATTACCTCACTCATTTAAAGACTATCATCCCAAAGGTATGACACAATATTAAAGCTTTCCTTTCATTATAAAATACGAAGTATGATAGAACATTATATCTCAATAACATGAAATTACATCTCCCTTCTATTCTCATTACACAGGCTAATGTTCTCTAGCTTCCCCAGGAAAAAATTACAAATAACAAATTGGGATGAAGTCGGACAAAACTGGAAGGTTAGAAAGATAAATCAAGACATCTTCGTGAAGAAGCAACTCCTACACTCCCGTCAGGACCCAATGGCTGAGTCGGGAGGCTGATCCAAGGGCTGTCTCTAGTCCTTGTTTTCAAAGGGAGCATCAGAGCCACTGCCAGGCACAGTGGAAGAATTCTCCAGTCACAAGATTATTCAAAAGCAAATTTAGTCACTGTAGAATTTAGGCCCAAACAATGAAAACATCACTCCCTGTAGTAAAAACTATGTAAGTTAAAAACTACTCTCTTCAAAATGTGGAATAAGGAGACTGGATCTATGCCAGTTGTTTTGAAAGCTGGCCCCCATACGCAAAGGGCAGGAGGGACTAGAGAAAAGGGGGGTCCAGGTGGCAGGTGGCAGGTTTGATAAGCAGATTTGATAAACTTACATTCAAGGCTCATCTTTGATGCAGCAAGACGTCAGATCTCCACACCTGATCGCCAGAATCTTAAAAGTTAGTGTAGAAGCCTTAACGGGTTTCAGTTACACATGCCATCCAAATGGTCTCAGCCACGTTCCCCTCTCAAGGTGTGTTCTTGTGGGGAATGATGGACAGAATCCTCACTCCAAGGACTGGGGAAGGGGTGAGGAACCTCCCATCCTGGCCTGATTGCCTGGGTCCTGCTCTCAGGTCAACCAGAGGTCATGTCCTCTCAATGACCTCTTCCAACAATGCCTTTTAAGCCCCCCTCCCCAAGCCCTCTGGCCTAGGAAAAGTCATTCTGTTTAAGCCTCAGTTTTGTCAATTGCAAATGGAAGAGAATAATCTTTGCCCTAACTACCCCATAGGATATTCTGAGAAGCAAATGAAAAAAATTGTAATAACTTATACATGGGTATATAAGTGTGTATCTGTTATACATAAGAAAAGAATTTCTGTAAGTTTCATAAGCTCCAAGAAGATGATTTCACATGTGTGGACTGGGTGGTCGGGATCCAACCTGGAGTTTCTTCAGAGAATTTAAACACTAACCCAATGAATCGCTGGCATTAATGGTGTAGCGTAATAGCCCTTTGGTGTGCTGTGTTTGGATTGAGGTAAGGCTGACAATGCTCAGACAGAAAACTTGATCAATAAAAGTGGTAAGGAATCAATAAAAAAAAAAAAACTGATCAATGACTCTTTTTAGGATTCTAGCAGTCAGCCTTCCAGAATTAGTTTAAGGAATGATAACATCCAAAGAAAGACCTGTAAAAAGATCTTAAGCTCAGATTATTTTGCCATTGTAATCATTATTTAATATCAGAACTTTGGGCAGCTTAATAAGTTAAAATAAATTCCCAAGAAACTAAGCAACAAAGAACATACCTGTCTCAGTAACCCTAACACTAAGCAGTGGCTGGCTTATGATGTTTATTCTATGACTGAATTAAGTGGATGGCTTATCTCTCTTGTGTCCTATAAAATCTATTAAAAATGTTTAAATGCAAATATAACCCTCCCACAACATGGCATCAGTCCTAGTTGGTTTTAATGGAATTTCTTTAAATATTCAAGGAATAGACCATTCTTAACATTTAAACCCTTTAAGTGAATTTTACAGCAATCTTTTCAGTTACTTTCATGAAGCCAGTCTTATCTTTTGACATTAAAATTTTCTTTATAGCTATCGTTACTATTTTCAAAAACCTACATAATGAAATAAGAGTGGAAATCACATTTGCCATAGTTGGAACTCTGAAGGAAATCAGAAAACTTTACTGATAAATTGACATAATGGAGATTGGATTCCATGTTTCTGAAAGGGACCTCAAAGGTATAAAATATCAATTAATCAATGTAACAAAATGCCTCAAACTGGCTGGAATAGCTAAGACAAGTTTTGGATAGAGAGTGTGTGGGGTCGGGCTGGACACAGCTCCTCCAACCCTCACAGTGGAAGGCTGGCCGCAAGGAAGGTGTGTAATGCTTTGGAAATGGATTGTACCTCCCTCCAGATCTCCTTTTGGAGACGGCTTCTTGTCCCATGTGACCGCCTCTTAACCTTTTCTTTCTGCAGGTACACACTGAGGTAATGTAGTTCAGAGTCCCAAGCAAGACACGTGCCCCCTTTGTTTGGAGCCCTTAAAATAATTCTCGGGCTCAGGAAGGTGCAGCCCTGCTTTGCCAATTCGCCGCCTCGGTGCCGGCACTGAGTGCAAATGTGAGTGATAAAGGCTATGTCCGCTCCACCCAGTCCTCCCCGTAGTGTTTTCGGCTTATCCGAAGGAGCAGTCAGGATCCCCGGGCTCAACCTCCTACATTACAGAGTGAGACAAACTTGTTTTCTCATGTAACGAAACACATCTTCGAGACACAATAATTAAAACATTGTGGATATGGAACAGAAACAGAATGGCAGACGATGTAAATGGAATGGTACATTGAGCTCCAGAAAGTTTGCATCAGAATTTAATGCATTCTGTGATGTTACATAACAGTGGGGAAAGGACAGATGTAAACAAATAGTAGGAGGAAAACAGACCAGCCATTCATAAAAATAAGTAAATTAGACATTCAGGTTAAGCCTTACATTAAAAATAAAACTCCAGTAGGATTAAGGAATTAAATATTGTTAAATGTACAAAGTAAAACGTGAGAAGGAAATGTAGATGAACATGTTATAAGCAAAGACCTTTCTGAGAAAAATTTTAAAACCAGTAATCATAAACAAAAAGATTAGTAGGTTTTAAGTAAAAAATCTCAACATATCCGTATGTGGAAAAAAATCAATAAACAGCCGAAGAGTTGTAAAACGGGGAAGCAAAGATATCCTTGGTCACATTTTGTAGCAATCATTGAAGTGAGAAAAAGGCAAATCTTTTCTGAGACAGAACTAGGAAACACCCATGCCCCAAGCTATATATTTGAGGAAGAACTTCTAAGGGTGGTAAAAATTGGACCAGGGTGGGGAGGGTGTGGAAGAAGCATGCTCCTTACAGAGCTCAGGTGGAAGCAGCTAACCACCTGCCTCTCAACTATGAGGCACATGGAGAGGGGCAGAATCAGTGATCTTTTGTTTGGATAGGAGGAAGTCGCATCTGGGAGCTTCTTTGATTCCCCTGTAATACCACAGAGAGAGAGGCAAAGGAATTAGGGATAAATGAGGAAAGGAACAAAAGAAAAGAAGCTTTCAATAAGGTGTACCAGCTACTACATGACAGGTAGGAGAGGATCAGTGAGAGGCAAGAAGCTCTGCAGTTGCTCATCTTCCTCATCCAAAGTGTGGAATAGGGCTGAGCTCCTTGCAACCACAAACTCTGTTTCGGTGGGACTTTGTTCTGAACCAGAGAGAATGCCTGGCCCTTCCAAACTATCCTATCGGAAATAACTAGCCCACGAAGAATTCACTGTATTCTAAAACCAAGGTATTCGCCATAAGTTGGCATTGTATTACGTTGTTTATAATTTTACCAAAGCTTCCTGAAAGAGAGACCCATCCGTCAGCACGGGGCGGGGGATGGGAGGGAGACAGGAAGAGCATCTTTAACGAAATCACCAAAAGCCATTTGTGTAAAACCATCAGTAGAAGCAAGACTTGCATGAAAGAACTGTTGCGTGGTGGAAGCCCACTACCATGTCCTCAAAGCTACCGAAATTTAAAACCTGACCAAGTGCTCATTCACGAGAAGAGAACACACCTTCATGATGGGCAACCTGTACGGAGTGTTCTGAGACACACCAACAGGGAACTATTTCGTAAGGTCAGAGTGTTGGCCCATATAAAGGGAGAAAAGAAAGGCCACATGGATCGAAAAGCACTAAGGCCATCGGAGCCCTTGAAAATCTTAGACATAACCACCAAACATTCTTTTCCAGGAACACATTGGGTGGGGGCACATGGAGCAGAGCAGGACAGTGAAGAGAAAGAAGAGGAAGGACTCTCAGGAGGCGGGGAACCTCACTGAGCCCCGCCTGGTCCTGGAATCCAAGGAACATTCTAACAAAGCCACACAGGCAGGTCCTATGAAGTTTTTCGTGATAACGGACAAGGACGCCGTGGAGCTCTGAAGCTGGGAAAGAGATCTTTCTCCGTTCCTCCCAACCACCAGGAAACTCCCCTGAACAGCCCAGGAAGACTCACCTTGTTTAAACATGGAGAACAAAAGTACAATTAACCCCTTAAAATACAAACTATAAGAAACAAAAACATTATAATGAACCTTAGGAAATTCTGACTATGAGAACACAGAAAGTGGGCCCCGCAAATTAGGTAAAAACTAAGATTACAAAATGAGCTACAGCACATTAAGAAAACCCTTGCACCTTTGGAATAACAACACAGACCATAAGTAGAAAAGCTCAGAAGTTAATTAGAAACTATATGGAGGACATGCGAGAAGAACCAGGAGATCTCTGGAAATAATTAAGAAAAAGTTTCCTTCTTTTCAAACAATTCAGTCCAAAGCTATTAGAGAAAGCCAAACATGGCAGACATCCCCGTGAAGCTTACGTGTTTGTGCGTTGGTGGTGGGGGCGCATATTCGCCTGGAGGAGACACACTGGAGGAGAGTGTCTTGGGGGGGCAGTAGCCTGGGGCAGGGTGCAGTGCGCGTCAGAGTTCCAGGAGTGCCAAATAGGTGGCAGAAGGAATAAAAGATTGCTTATAAACAGAGAAATTGATCAAATGAGTAAATATATTAAAAACAGATTTTAGAGAATAAAGACACTACAAAAAGATGCAAAAGTAGGAAACTACTAATGAATCCTGTGGAAGAAGATTGGGGTGGAAGGTACTGGAATGACCTCGTGGTTTTCAAAATATAAATGGATATAGAAATAAATGTGTGTGTGTGTGTGTGTGTGTGTGTGTGTGCCCTAGTTCTCTGTACTGAGAGGGCCTGGGAGAAATGACATGCTATAGTAACTAGCACACCTAGCACTCAGATCTGGGTTTCTAAATGCCATTTTCTACTAAAAGGAACCAGAATTCCTTGGGAAAATGAATGATTCCTTGCCTGGGGCAAGGAAAGTACAAGATCAGCCCGGAACATCTCACTGTGTATGAAAATAAAGAAATGCTCAAACAGTAACGGGGCCAATTCAGGAAGACAAAGAAGCCACCTTTTGGGGACTGACTCCCACTGGCCAAATCCGGGACAATTCACACATCAAAATAAACAACATAATATAGATTACATGGCATTAAATTTAAAAATCCACATTTGTCCTAATTTAAACAAATGAACTAAGCAATAATATATGGAGGAATAGGATATTTACATAGTTTGAATGTACTTCCTTACTTTGAGGAAAAAAATTAACTTTGCAGTACAGAGACATACCAGACAACATTTTAATCAGATGGTCAAGTTTCCATCTCTAGCAGTAGGAAAATCTAAACAATGTGTCATGAGATGAACTACATCAAGAACTCATAAATTTTGTTTTTTACTGCCAATGATGCAAAAGAATAATTCTAAACATGCAGGAAAAATGGACAAGTCTTCACATAAAATGGGGTGCATCGCATTTTACAAGTTAACAATCTAGTCATCTTCGAAAGTGTCAAGGACCCAAAAGCTAAGAAACGACTGAAAAAATGGGTCTAGACAGTGAAGGAGACTAAATAAATGTGACAATTAAATGCAGTATGAGAATCTGGGCTGGATCCTTTTGCTAGGGATATTGAGCAAATGTGAATAGAGTCTAAGTCTTACTTAGTAACAGCGTATCAATGTCAATTCTCTAATTTTGACAGCTGCATTGTGGTCATGTAGGAAAATTTCCTGGTAGTAGGAAATACACATAAGTATTTGGTGCTGATGAGGCATCACGCCTGTAACTTACTCTCTGAAGATTCAGGGGGAAAATGTCTTTGTATCGTACTTTGAAACTTTCTGAAGTTTGACATTGCTTCAAAAAAGAGTAAATTAGAAAGAAGATAAGAATAAACACAATTGAAAGCAGAACAAAGAAAATTAAAAATGGCAAGAAACGAAAATAAAATAAATAAAACAGAAGAGAAAAAGATTTTAAGAGAATGACAGATATGAAAGATCAGCAAAGGAAGTGAAATAGCAGTATTAATAGATTCTTTCCCCCCCAAATAATGAAAACATAAACAAATATTTTAAACTATATTTTAAGAAAACTTTCAAAAATTAAAAAAAAAACCTTAAATATATATGCTGCAGTGAAACTTCAGGGAACTGATAAATATTTCCCAAAAAGGTCAAACCAAAACCTATCCTAAGTTCAATACTAGAAAAAATGTAAAAAAGGAAAAAAAAAACATGGAAATGGGTAATTCAAACAGAAGACAAAATTATATTGGGAACAAAATGAATAGTCAATTTAAAACCAAGACAAGTAACTTTAAGTGGTTTTCCTTAGCTCTTGATGAGTTCATTGGTATTATCAATACTGCTCAGTTGTTGTTTATTTGAGGAATCAACACAGAGTTTGGGGTGACTAAAGACTAGTCTGTGGAAAAACACACAGTATGAGAACATTTTCAAAGAAGTTGAGAAAAACACCAATTCTGCACAATCTGAAGTGGGATCTGCCAAGATGTGTCACATACAACAGACAGTAGTCAAAATATGGGGTGGGAGGGGGGCGTCAAACAAAAGCTTAGATTGACAAATCTATAAAAATTGTAAAAATGTAATACTTACACCTATTATTATTCATCGCACTATTCATCAGCAGGTATCTGAGACAATATTTGAATCGATCGTGTATTGTAAACACAGTGGCATCAACCATGAACTTCGTGTGCTCTTGTAGCTGTAACCATCAGCAATGCTAAGAACTTTGAAGTTGGATAGCTTTAACAGTCCAACCACATGGGAAGTTAGAACTTAGTGCTGGTGAACAGTTTTTGTGATTTGGGGGCATGGGGCCAAGATTGCAAATTTTGTGAATGAGAAAAACTGCCCTCAATAGCTACAGTTTAACCTTGAACGGCCTTGGAAATAAGCTGCTGCTACAAGCTTGATAATGCTTCTTAATGAATTCAACTGAAAATAACTGGACAAAACAGTGCTTACATGTGAAACTTATTCAGCCATAAAGTCATTTCAGTGACAACATAGGTTTGACTCTCAATGAATGACCCATGCTGTCAAAAGTTAAAACAAGAAGTGAGGTTCCACTTCCACCTAAGTTCACAGCTGATACATTTTCCAAGTTTAAACTTCAGTTCCAGTAGCATTTTCATACCTCCATATATGAAAAAAGTGAAACTACCTGAATTTATTATTCATTCCTTAAGATTCTCCCTCATTCTACAACACTCCCAACCATTCCCATAGTTTTATAAAGCCTCTTATCTGTCAAAGTTTTCCCTCAACATCCCAGCCAAGATTTCTCTCTAAGCTCAGCTCCTGTGATACTATTAGCTGCTCCTTCATTTGACCTCTTCGGTATGTATGGGGTTGGCCAAAGTGTCTGTTTAGTTTTTTCCATAAAATAAAAGACACATTTTTCATTCTCACCAATAACTTTATTGATTTGGACATTTTGAGTATGTCAGCTATCTCCTGCTATTGGCTTCCAGTGGGTAGAGGCCAGGGGTGCTGCTAAACATCTTCCAATGCATAAGACAGCCCCACAGCAAAGAATTATTTGGCCAAAGTATCAATAGTACCAAGAAACCTCACAAACCACTTTTGACATTTTCAATCAGTCACAGCACCTTCTCCATACACTGCTCAAATCTATTTTTTGCATTTCCGTTGCATTTTTACATTTCTTAAAATAATGAGGCATAATACACCAAAAATGTTGCATATTTTCTTCCATCTTCAATATTAAAATGGCTGCACAAAAATTCACCAATTTTGATAAGTTTTTTTTAAAGCATGCTGGTATGACAATACAATCTAACAACATTGTCTTAAATGAAGTTAAAGACAACTAAGCACTAGAGCATCATATGGAAGACACATAACAGACTTCTTGGCCAACCCAGCATATAACTTTTCCTGCTTATTATATATCCAGCTACACAACCCGTATTTCCCCTTAAACACTGTAAGTCCCTTGAGGAAGAAAGCTACATCTTAGAATACAGCTCAATAGACCCTGCTGGCAATAGTTAAAACATTGGAAAATGTTGGTTCATTAACTGCTTGAGCCAGTATTTTGATAGTAACAAACATGAAAGTGATGAATGAAGGAGTATGGTAAGACTCATCAGCACTCTGCTGTTACAAAGTTAATTCAACCAACACAGCCTGGTTATTTACTTACTTTTGGCTAGCCACAGAAATGAAGATGAAATTGTCTCTACCCCCAGGAAATAAAAGGTTAGGTAGAATTATTTACTGCAGCAGTTCTCAAGCACAGGCAGTTTTGCTCCCCAGGGGACATTTGGCAATGTCAGAACACATTCTGTTTGTCACAGCAGGAGGTGCAGGATGCCAGTGGCCTGCGGCGAATAGAGCCCAGGGATACTGCCGAGCACAGAGCACAGGGCAGCTAGCTGTCTACAACTAAGAATTATCTGGCTCAAAATGTCAGTGGTACCAAGGTTGAGAAACCCTCATTTACTGTGCCAACGTGGGCTGAGACATGTGAAAATAGTTTTCAATGTTCGTTTTTATCTTCCTGATTATGAAGTTTTCATGTGACTTCCTTTTTTATATCTGAGAATCGAGGCCTGATGCTCTCCCTCAACATTCACTACCATGTCACTAGACTAAACACTTCACAGGGCCATAAACCGGTCCTTCCCTTTTATTTAGGTGCTCAGGAAACATCTGTTGAATGAATAATTGAGTATGGAAATGTTATGCACTCTCTTTTCACTTCACAACACATTGGTTTAACACTTGCTCTCTAGAACTACTGACCCTTGAGAAATCTAGGACCTTCAGAGATAATCACTTCACACATTTTGTAATATTTAAGACATTGACACCTTGCCTTTACATAACTTATTATGGGAAATTCTAACATGTAAGGCAGATAAAAACAGGGATGTTCATCTAGTCAAAGGTGAGAGATCGGGATCCCAGTAGCCAGAAGATGGTGGTAGTCCCTGAAGTGAACATTGAAAACCCAACCCATCCAAATCGCACTCAGATAACAACTGAGAAAACTGAAAGTAGAAGTAACTAGAATAAAGTCACAGGACTAGACAGTGGTAGATCATTAATCAAAGCTGCATTTATTCATTAAGTGCCCTGAAAGACAGGAGCAAGAAAAAGGTCCCTATATTATTGAACTAATTGAATATCATACTAGGCTACTGTGTATATGTAGTTAGACCTATTTTTTTTAATATCTGAGCATCTAGGGCTGATGTTCACCACCCCCCAATATTCATCTCCATTTCACTAGGCTAAAAATTCCATGAGGCCTCTCTCCACCATGGGGATTCAAGACTTGAACAAAATCTGGGGATCAACTAGCTACCAAGACATTTCAATGTGAGTGGCTCTTTCCAGGGAGACAGGCACTTCTACGAAATCAACTTAGGCAGAAGAGAATTAGTTAAGTCCTTTAATATCCACTCATCCTGCCATGTCAATAAATGATTATCAATGGGGAGGCCGTTGCTGCGTAATGGTATTTTGGGATTAGGAGAATGTGTAGTTTGAAAAAGCACAGTCTGTAAATTTATTTTTAAAGATCCCTGGTACCTGTAATTTTCATAATATAAACCTCAGAAAACTTGTCAAAATATTTTTTTGCTGGCTGTAGAAATACTTAAAAGACAGCGATTCTCTAACAATAGGAAAGTGAAAAAGGGGGTGTCTGAAAGAATTTTACCAGGAGAGGTGGAAGCATGGAGTTTTTGTAGTTATCAAAAGACCGCAGGATATTTTAAGGTGGGAGGTAGAAAACAGGGAATTTCACGTAATGACCTGGGGCCGTTCAATGTCCTGCATAGCTGTTGTGAAAACTGTACAGAGGATTGAGTCTAGGCATAGAACGAATAGCAAATAAACAGGCAGTCGATGCCAAGGTTCAGAGATCTTCTAGGCTAGGGCCTTCAACGTGAGGATGAGTAAACTACCCTTGGACCATGTTTTCTGTCCTGCTCTCTGTTATGCTTGATTATGACTCCACCCCACACTATCAGCATAAAAAAAAAAAAAAAAACCAAAGGAAAACTGGAAGGTCACGATGACAGCGAGGATCTCACTGGCTGGAGTCATGCTGTGATCTTGTCAGAGTCACAGGATTGTAATAGGACTTTGCCCCAAGAGTTTATACCCCAAGGTGAACAAACACATGGTAGGTAGAGACCAAATTTAAGCGGATTATGCTCGTATACCCAATATAGTCTTACCTTCTTGCTTTTATTTCTCTCAGAATCCTTGTATTAAAAAAGCTGAACAAAACTGATGTGTGAGTTCACTAAGGTCAACGCTCAAGCTATATTTAGTGACCTGAGAGCCAAAAAAAAAATCTTTCAATTTTCCAGTAGGATCCTTTTGTAAGCCGTAACTTTGTAAAATGTCACAAAGACATCTTGTGCGGAGGGCACAGCGAGATCTGTACCTGTGACCATGAGACTGGCCTTGGGGCGCTTTCAGAACAACAAAGCTGCCCTGGAGTGAAAGGAAGGGGAGGAGGAGGGGAGCAAAAACAGCCTCCCCTTACTAATCTCAGCTGAGCACTCCCTGCCATTCCTATCCACCTCGGCTCATCGGGAGCCCCTGCCTGGGTCTGCCAATCCCATTTATCAGTCATAAACTGTCATAATTTCAGGTGTCTAAATAAATGCAAAAATCAAAAATTAAGATTATTTGGCAACAGAGGCAACCTTAGACTGGGAAATCCAGAAAGGAAGCGAGGAGCTACCCCAGTTCTGCATGTTACAGACAAGGATGTAAAGTCAAAGAAACAAGTCTTAGCCTCCACCCACACCCAGCCCCCTTCAGTGTCTATGACTGAGCGGAAGACAGCAGATGAAACATGCATCAATGTGTCTGCCCCGACCCCAAAGTCACACTAAGAGTCTGTCCACCCTCTGACAAGCAAAACGGAGACAGACTTGTAGAGAGCAGGATGGCGGCTATGGGGATGGGGCGAGGGGGTAGAAGGATCCAGCAGAAAGGGAAAAGGACTCACGGACACAGACAACAGTGTGGTGACTGTGGTGGGGAGCCAGGTAGAAGGGAACTAAATGGTCATGGAAAAACACAATAAAAAATTTTAAAGAGTCTGTTCATCCTGAAAAGAAATGGAAAAGTAGTTCCAAAATGCAAACATTCTTATTTCAACGGCCATACCAAAATAAGGCTAAATATGACTTGAATGATCTTTGAACAGCAGTACTTTTACATGGAAAATTAATATTTGACTTCTCTGAAATTTCTGTATTGTTCTTAACCACTTAGACCCAGACACTCGGGTTCTCTGGTGTTTGCTGGATGTCTAGATCCAATCTGTAGATTGAACACTGCCACCCAAACTCAGAAAACCGGGACCACACTACATTCGTGTGAAAGTTCAGGGCCATGTGGCAAGTGGCCCAGGAGACATGATGCTCCTGAATGCATTGCTAATAGGACAGCACTATAAAATGGAGAAAAACAAAATCATTGTAGTTAAATTACTACAGCTTGATTTCTACCATATACAATGCATGTTTTCTTTTCTTTTTTTTAAGATTTTATTTATTTATTTTTAGACAGAAGGGAAGGGAGGGAGAAAAAGAGGGAGAGAAACAGCAATGTACGGTTGTCTCTCACATGGCCATCACTGGGGACCTGGCCCGCAACCCAGGCATGTGCCCTGACCGGGAATCGAACTGGGACCCTTTGGTTCCCAACCCACACTCAATCCACTGAGCTACACCAGCCAGGGCTGCATGTTTTCTTAAAAAGTAAAAAAAATATGTATTTTCCAGCTGATTAACAGAATGGAGAATTTTAGACACGTTGCCAATAATTCTCCGCTGGCAAACATTTATTCTAAACAATGCTTAGATCATACATTCTTTGTCTACCCACTGAGTAAATTACATCATAAGAGGTCTGTTTTTTAAGTTGGCTATTTTCCTCAGGAGCATTAATCACATCAATTCAATCAGTTAAAAACACATATGGATTTACCTGATATTAACAAAGTAACAGTAACAGGAAGTGATGCCTGTCCTTCCTTTAACGTAAATAGTAGTTAGTGCTTCATTTAACTGCAAAGTGTTACCCTCCAGGTCGGCACACGGGGAATGTGGAATAAAAATCCTCCCAACCCCTATTAATGACCAGCTGAGAAGTGAAACAGCCATCCACGAAGCTCTCAGACAACTCAAGGGAGCAAGGTTCTGGAGAGAGCTGGTTAGACCACAAGTTCAGGTACGTCCCTGAAGACCATGACAGAGCTTTGGAGCAACAGGCAGTCCCCTGACCTTGGAGTCCCGCAGCTGCTTCAATGCACAAGCTTCCGTTTCCTTCCCAGCAATCCCATCCAAGGCTGAACTGCTGGACAGGAAGTCTAATTCAGCAAGGTCAATGATCTCATCGAACATAATCAGCCAATGGGCTTAATCCTTCCAATGTGTTACAACACAGTCTCCCTAAAGAAACCTCCAATCAGTGATGTGAAAGCAAGTGTGTGTGTGTGCGTGTGTGTGTGTGTGTGTGAAGGGGTGGGGTGGAAATCACTAAGGACTCTTCACTCATCCTGGGAGCCACCTGCCTTCCTGCTTCCTCATATCTCCACCCAAAAGTACAAGTAGCAACGTACATCTACTTCTCATTTTCTCTGAAACAATTGTGTACAGGAATTTCAGGGGATTTCCTATTTTGGATTAGGGTTCATCCACTCTAAAAGGAATCAATACTTGCATTTTGGGATCTTCCATATCAGATGACAAAGACAGAGAGTAGAGAATAATCTACTCTAAAAATAAGTGAAGCTAGGTCTCATAAGAGAATCGAAAACCTGTTGAGTTATAGCTTGTAAATTCCCACAGCCAAGAAAATCAGTAATGAGTAGTGTTGAAATGATAACTCCAGCCTTAAAGTATTTTATATTGCACTGAAAACAGAAGGGACATTAACCAATCTTCTGGGCTTCAGAAGAAAAGATTAGTAATTCATTGATTTTCTAAGTTTCAGACAAGGAAAGTTATCAGACTATATCCTATTTCCACCTACCTTCAACAATGTCTTAGATTTATAGTACTTAAAGCAATGCCATGGATTAAAAAAGAATGTTTTAAAATTACTAGATGCCAGGGGTCTCTGGACATTTCAATGAAATTTAACCAAGAATTTGTAGGGTTCTCACTAGACCTATAGGTGGCAAGAGGAAAAAGAGGTGCCAGAAGGATCCTGAAGCTATGTTTTTGTCAACCTGTAATGAGATGTCGTGTGCAAACAGCATTTCAGATATCGTAAATGTTGCTAATTGTATTTGAGGTGCCAATTCAAAGCACAGATATAGCAGTTTATATTTGACTTTAAAGGGAGCCAATGCCTTTGAATATGTTTGCTACTTCAGTGGTTTGTAACAGTTTCTTTTAACCTAGGAAGTTTAGCATAATGACCAGAGTATAATAAATTTAAGACTTCACCAGGTACATGTTTATGAGATATAGACTACACTAGTCTTTGGAATCCATTAAATCAATGTAAACCAGCTTTTAGATAAACTATAGGGATACCCTTGACATCTATCCTCAGAAAGACACATACCAACGTTTAAGTCGTTTAAGATTAAATACACTGAAATAGTTTGGTCTATCCGTTTAAACATTTTGATGAATTGAACCACATTCAAATTGCTAAAAGAACTAAGTATTGACTCATTTAATTAGAAAGCCCAGTGGGAGGAGAGGTCTCAGACTTAGGATGGGGAGGGCGGAGTCTGGTGAATCACGGTACCCTGCCCCCCGACCCCCATCTCTCCACAGTGTCGCCCAATGCCAGTTTCACCTCAGGCTGGCTCTAGTCACGATTCCGTGAGAGCTGTCACGGGGATAGAGGCCAGGTGCTTCCTTGTCCATATCCAGAGTGCACGGTCTGCCCGGCATCCCCAGCTAGAATCCGGAGCATGTGCCTGATTGGAGCAGCTTACAGTCCATGCCCAATCCCTAAGCAGTGACTGTGGCCAGGGCAACAGTGATGTCCACTGGCCTATACCAATCAGGGTGCAGTATGGAGCTGGGGATAAAGTCATTTCCCAAGGACATACATTATGTGGAGGATAGGTAGATACTAGTTAAAAAATTAGGGAAAGGAAAGAAAGGAGACTGGGTGTTCAGTCCATGAACAACTGGCCTCAAAGACAATAGTAAGCCCCAACTTTACTGAAAATTATTATTGGGATTACTAATAAGAAAACAGTTTCTAGATTAAAAACTAACAACAGCAACAACAAAAAAATTCCAAGGTCAGTACATTTCTTTTATTATGATCATTTTTGTGTTTGACTTAAGATGGTTGAATGATTTCATTTTCATTTATAAACATTACATTAATTCCCATGCAAAAACCCAAGACCGCTTATGCCCGATTTCAATCGAACCTCTAAGTCTGGACATTCAAGATCAAAACCAAAATGTTGCTTGACCTTTTCAACAGTAGATATCCCGGTCATTCTTTGGGAGATCAGCAGGACCCTGACCTCTCAAACACCACAGTTGGCAATGAGTCCAAACCAAAAGGGAATCAATGCCTGTGGCCCCCAGAGCTGGCAGGAAATCCCATTCATGAAGACGGGATGCTCTACACCAAGGCTGCTGCCCACAGACGTGTCCTGGCTCCTGCTCTGTAGCAAAACCTGCTTTTGGACAGGCATGATGTCTTCTGCTAGGGGATTATAAATTCTTCCTGCCAGTTTTCCTCGAAACTCTCAGTAGAAGCAAAGAAACTTTACAAAAAAGTTTACCTCTATCACCCCAAAAGAAATGCATACAAAGACACCTATTCTATCAAGTATATAGTTTTCCCAGTTTCAGATAAAGTCACCCAGCAGGTATAAAGCTTTAAAAACTTCTCTCAGTAAGATAGGAACCAGGAATATCAAAGAGGGCAAAACAGGAGTCCAGGATCAAAGGAGAGCTGAACAAATGTAAAGAATCATTCCAGTGCTTGAGAGAAATGGGCTAAATGGGGGAAAAAAATCACATTTCAACAGAGGACATCAAATTATATTGAAACACACACATTGGGACTCTGACAATGGCCAAGATTTCATTAGTGCAAATAACAATTATAATGGTATGTTCTTTAATAAGGTTTAAATAAGGCTTCAAATAATTACACACACTAAAACTACCATTTGGAAACCTTAATTCTGTTTGGAAAGTAATCAAACACACCCTCCAAACCTCCAAAGTTCTGATTTGAGGACAATTACATTCAATGAAGTTGCTCCAAAACAGAATTCGTATCATTTTCACTTTCAAAGTCTACACTGCTTGTTGGAAAAGGGGAAGCTACTGTGGCCGTTGGTCAGAAGAATTCGATCCAGCTAATACGCCAGGTAGCTCCCATGTCCAGGCGATTCTCAAATGTCTGTAGTGGTGAAAGCTAATTAAAAAAATAAAATGAAACAAAAACATAACATAATCCTTATATGTCAGAAAGAGGTCTGTTTCCCCATTCCCATTAACAAATTTGCACAAAGTCTGAAATAGCAAAAAGCAAGAGAATTCATGGGCATCTTCACCTATGGCTCAAGTTCTCCTTAAAAAACAAAAACTAACTATGTGACAATAACTACAAAAAGTAAACAAAACCACAGGCAGAATATGAAATAGTAATATACTGTTTCAGAGCCTGCGCCGTCCTGCGAAACAGGAGACTTACAATGTGTTCTCAACAGACCCAATCTAGGCTGGATATGGAAAAACCGGAGAGACGGCTCACAAACCACAAGACACACGATGAGAGTTTTAGAACCAGAGGTGGGGAAAAAGGCAGCAAAATGCTCAGAAAAATTTATCATCAATTCTGAAATGGGGCCTCGTGACATCATCGGGGTTAATAAAGACAGAGATGGACTTCCCCGGGTTCTCAGTCACTAGCTGCTGCAGTTTTTTGGCCAAACGGTCATCGGGCTGGCTGGGGTCCCCTCCGTCCGACTGCGGGGAGGGGATGCTGGTGGTGCTCCCTCGCCTCTGGAGCTCCAGCGTCAGCCGGTTGGCGGCCTTGACGTGCTCGATGGCAGTGCGCAAGTGCTCCGCGGGGTCTGAGCGGACGGAGGACAGCTTCCGCGCCTGGAGCATGACCGTCTCCTCCGACAGGTGCTCCAGCATGTTGCACTGAGGGATGAAATAGTTGGGACACATCTTGTTGACCAGACAGTGTTGCAGGTCATCGATGAGGCCCAGCAAAAAGTGGGCTGCATAGTCTTCTTGAGCCAAGTAGTTGGCAGGAAGTCTGTCGCAGGCCCAGAGCATCATGCTCCGGAGGTGATAGGGGCTGATCGCCTTGGGCCGCGACAAGAGTTTGATGATGATGGCTTTGCAGGCCTGGTAAGCCTGCATGAGGCTGCTGGAGATACACTTCTTCAACTGCACCTCACTCCTGGCAAAGGACAGCCGCCACTCATTGTCCTTCTTGCCCTTGTAGGAGCAAGCAGGCACCAAGTAAAACCCGCTGATGACCTCTTCCTCAGTGATCTTCCCATCCCAAAAGTGGTTCTCCATGAGCCAGCTCTGGGCCACTGCAGGCCAGCCCTTGAAAGACACCACAGGGACAATATCGTACAGCATGCGACTGCTCCCCACACCCAGAATGATGGAGATGATGGTCCCGTTCTTTTCCACCTTCTCCACCTTGGGCATCCCTCGCTGGGGCTTCTTCTGTATCTCCGATAGGACGATGCTGATGGAGTCATAGAACCAGTCGGCCACTTTGGTTGGGGAGAAGAAGTAGTTGGTGGCACCATTGATGTGATCCACGATGGTGCAGCAGTCTTTCCATTTACTGATCGTCCCCTCGTCAAAGAGCCGGAGGCTCAGCCAAGAGTGGCACAAGGCTGAGTGGCGCATATCGAGCGTCACAGGCTGGTTTCGGTCATGCAGCTTAAGGGCTGGCACCAGAAGGGTGAAGTCCATGTCATAGTCGGTCCCCCGGGCATAGATATTAAGCTCATCTAAGTCCAAGTCCACCACACCTTCCCGGACTCCTCCAGAGAGCAACAGGTACTCATTGGCCACTGGAAGTTTTTGGTCCAGCTTTTGCACCATTCCTACAAACAGAAAAAGAAAACTACTGTTACAGGAAGCACAGATGCAAGAGTCTTATGCACCAATACAGGCTGTGCACAGCTTCCAAAAACCACTACTCATTATCCATGAACAGCGAACCCATCCTTTTCCAAGGGGGAGAATTGTGATAGATTCTTCTCCCTCCTTGACAGCAGTATCATTTTCAATCACAAACCAGGGCTCCCCGTTCCCCAGTCATCATCTTGGTTAATGGTCTTGCCTCCACTCAGTCACTCATGCTGAAAAGCCTCGGCAAGCTTCAACTCTTCCTTCCTGGTTCTCCAGCTCTGCAGCCATCACACAAAGCCAGGCTCTCAGGTCTCCTGCCAAAGCAGTCTCCGTGCCCCGGGCTCTCCCTGCTTACAACGGTTCTCTATACCAGCGGGAGTCAATGTGGGCTGTGGACACTGAGAGTGGGATGCTTTCAGGGGACAGTGAGGTCGTAATTGTTTTCAGAATACTAACACTCTGTTTTCCTTTCCACCGCGTGGACACTGGAGTGGACGGTACAAGAGCAATGGAGGGCAAAGCTGCTGGCACCCTCGCCTTAGTCAAGACAGTGGTGCCAATGCTTATACCCTCTTCATACTGAAACATAAAAGCTGTTTTTAAGAAAAGCACTCATGCCCTAGCGGAGAGTCTCAGATGGTTGGAGCATCATCCCATGCACTAAAAGGTTGCAGGTTCGATCCCCAGTCAGGGCGCATATAGGAGGCAACAGATAGATGTCTATCTATCTGTCTCTCTCTCTCCATCCCCCAACCCCTGCTCTCTAAAATCAATGAACATATCTTCAGATGAGGATTAAAAAATAAATAAATAAAGCACCGTGTGACATGTGACTCTGAGTTGTGGCCTAAATTAGCTGCTTTGTTCAGGGAATCCCATTTTTAATTTAAAAAACAATTCATAAAATACGGGTATTCAGACAGGTATTTGATAGACATCATTAAAAAATGACCACAAGGAGCACTGTATTCATGAAAACAACTGAAATATTTATTGCCAATGAAAAAAATTGGAGCTTTCAATAAAAAGATTAACTTTTAGAAAAGTCATCTGCATCATGAGCTTCACATCCTCCCAAATAGTACACTTTTCTGATGAGATTGGCAGTGACGTAACAGATGTGACAGCTGATGATGTTCTGAGCTCCCTGAGTGAGAACCGTGTCTCCGATATGCACAGAGGCCTGCGCCCAGTAGGCACACAACTGCAGTGATGGCCGAAGGATGAATGGCTGGGGGGATTAAACACGAAATGCTGAAATGAAGGCCAGACACGGTGACTGTTCTAGAACGACATACAAATGCGCCCTCCCTGCCCCGTCCTTTATAATGCACTTACTTGTGCTTTATTATCTGACTGCCAGCTTCTCTCTGTGTGGCTTATTTAACAGCTTCTCCCCACAGGCTGCAAAGAACCACCACAAACTACAAGTCCATTATTCATTGAGATTACCTTTAGTCAGCAGTTTGTTATTCAGAGGACAGTCCCAATGCAAATAAATAAGCCATGCATATGGATTTATGCCACCACTATATTTCAGAACTTAACACTGCTTTATAAAACAAGTTCTCTTTTTCATCCTTTAAAATCCTAATTTTCAAACCACATTAACCATAAAAAAGTACTTTATTTAGTAACAGGTCCTTCCATACAGATTGAAATACAGCTATCATTTCCTTTTTAAAGCAATCAATAAGTTATCCAATGTTAAAGAGTAGATTTATTGAAAAGAAAATCCAGTGTGCCTGATTTTTTGGGCTCCTTCTCACACAACCTGTGTTATGATGAGCCCCCCAGATCCTTCCTCAGTGAAGGATGACTTGTCTCAGCTGCAAAGAGCCACCTCAACCAAGGCCACGTCTTGTGGTGGGGGTGGGGGCGGAGGGTGCGCATCTAGTAACTGATCAGTGTGAAACTACCCCGGTTCGGGACGCTCTGAAGAGCCATTTGAATCCAGAGATCCCAGTGGAGTCAGCTAAGGCTGGTACTGGGCTTGCAGGGAGATCCAGCTTCTTCCTCCGTCTGCCCCTGCTTCCCTCCCCTTCCCTCCACAGCTGCAGAGCCTACGCCTGCTCCCTGATAAGTATCCCAACTCCATTTCAGGGGCTGCTTCCTGAGGAACCCAAATTAAGACACTAAAATGCTATAAAAAAAGAAAAAAGCCAGGGGGAAAAAAAGACACCAACATACTACACCCAAGCAAAAACAGTCTTCGTTACAAATCAGCATGGGAAATTTATGCTCCTTTTAAAAGTGTTTTTAAAAGCCAAACGTTAAGAACCAGGACTTAAAATTCTGTAAAGAGCAAGACAGAGACTCGTTTCTCGTCATCATGCTTCGGTATCAACCCCATCTTCACAGCGGCACGGGTGCCACCGCCCCGAGCTGCTCTGAAAGGACAGCGCTGACTTTTTAGAAGCCAGAGTAGGCTAGGAAAAGCGTTTTCACTATTTTATAGAGTTACATGGAGGTCCAGTTACTTTAGAAGAGGAACATTTGATAATCAAATAATTGACTCATCTTTATTTCAAATAGCCTTTCATTCTAGCATTTGGAGTGTCATAACCGTAAACAGGAAAAACCGTAAAATGCTGTCTTGTCCTTAGTGATCAAGGTTTGAATCGATTAGAAGTGGGGTTGCTATGTGGGTGCGACACTGTTGTCCCCTTTGAGGCACAAATAACTCAATATCCTGTACGTCCTTTCGCACAAACAGGCCAAACTGGCTCCAAGCACACCAACCAGAGCCTGTCTTTATGACCAGAATGACTCACGCAGTAACGGGCTGAGGATAATTTGTTTACAAATGTGTCTCTGAATGCTGCCTTGGATTATCACAAATTTGGATAGTCACAGGTGAGAAAAAGCTAAAACTCCCTTCTGCCCCCTGCTGGTTTACAGAAGTTATATGTTTCACTTGTTAGAAAACTTAGATACACTCTCCTCCCAATTGCTGCTTATGCACCTAGGTAAAATGTTGGCCCTTCTGCCAAAGAATCCATATCCAGCATTTGTGTAAGTGCTACTATTCAGGAATTAGGGTAACTTTGGACACTTCATATTCCTTTAAAGTGCAGAAAGAACTTGAGCAGCAAATAGAACATGGCTGAGGCTCATTTGCTAAGCTCCTAAAAGTTAGAAACAAAGTCCCTCAGGCCACATTGTTCTGGAAGCCAATCCCATGTGACATCCGCGTTTATATTTAGCCCGCTAGAGCCCATCAGTCTGCAGTATTATGATTTGGTAACACAAACTGGAGCCTTCCCCAGCACAGCACAAACTCAAGTGCCGTCTTGAAAACTTTCCTGGGCTAAGTTTAAGTGCAAACAAGCTGACATCAGCTATCACAGCAGATGGGTTGCCGTGCAACGAAAACCCAGCCAGGGGCTGGGAGGGAAAAACGGGAGGAAAACAATTCAGTTGTACATTTTGGCTGTAGGCATCAGCTCCAGCCAGTGCCACCTCTGATCGATCCAAAGATTTTGGTGCCACTGCAGGAGGGTAAGTCGAGAGACTCTGGCTGGTCAGCTATTAGTTAGGTTACCTGACAAAAGGAAGCAGCATACTGACCACTGAAAAGGAGGGACGGAGAAAGTCTCAGCTTATTCCTCTGGGTAGGTCTCTCGTTTTCATGGAAACAATGGCATATGTCAAGTCAGCTCTTAAACCACAAAGTAAAATGGCCTTAATTCCTGTAATTGATTCTTGATTTCAGTTTATTTCATAGCTCCTACTTAAGAAGACCTTAACATTACTGGGGCCTTGAGTTGAAGGAATGAGTCCCCCATCACCCACCTTGTTCTTTGCTGATTATCTTTAGAACATCAAGTGCCAAATGCAACTCTCCCAGACGCCCTTATATTCTAAAGAGTAAAACTTTAGCACATTCCACTGAGTTCAAATAACTAATCTCCATCACTAGAACGCAGAACGCCAGATGACTAACAGCAGAGCACAAGAACTAGGTGTCACTTGAAATCCAGCATGCAGCTTAATAAATAGTAAGCAGTTAAGTAAAATGAATACTTGTATAGATTCCTTTAAAAAAAACTATTACTCATATTGAGGGGAAAAATCTATCAAAGAGGTAAAACTTTCATGTCTTTAAGAGTTTTCTCTCTATCTTTGACCATGTACATGCAAAAATTTCGACGCAGCTAAAAAAGACCTGACTATCTCGATAAGGTTTGTTGTTTCAGAAGAAAGTGTTATTTCGTTGGCGCCGACTGGTGGCGCACCGTAGCAGCGCCCTGTGGCGGCAAACAAGGGCCCTGACTGGGAGGGAGGCACACCCTGGGGCCGGGCTGCAAAAGGCCTTCTGCGGTTCCGGTGCAACCGCTAAGGGAGCAGCTTCCTTGTTGTTAATAAACAATAGACAACCTTCCAATAAAAATATTATGATTTATGATTCAAAAAGGTAAATATTTTTGCCAAGCACACTTGACATTCTAAGAAACACTCTGAGAAGGAGGCATGGCCACCTTCTTCTAACTAAGTCACCCATCTGTGGGATTTTTAATGTCCTCGGTTTGGGAACTATTTTAACATTTTCCTCGCTCATGACTAGAAATCACATATATAAGAAGTCCCTCGTTTTATAGGTGAAAAAAAACTTGAGGTTCAAAGAGGAAAAATAAGTCATTCAAGGTCACACAGACCTAGTGACAGCTTAAGAGCACCGTCTCATTTCCATATGGGTGGCAAAGGTCAAAACGCCACACACAGGCTGTTCTCCCTAAGACAAGGACCAGCCCAGGCACACGCAGAGCGGCTGTGAGGGGAAGCAGCAGAGGTCTCCGGCCAAAGCGCCAACTTCGTGCTTTCATTGGTCGACGCCTTGGTGCGACCTTGGACAAGCAGCAGAACACATCTGACCATGCAAGTTTATTATAAAAGAGAAGGGACATGACTTGCTGGCAAGAGGCTATTAGTGCCGTGTTCCTTTCGCTGTTAGACACAGGAAATAGAGCAGTGAGACACCAACAGAGCTTCCCAGCGTTCCAGTAATCTCCTGAGTGATCAGTCATATTAACATAGTAATGTTTTCTAAATCAAAGAGTCAGTTTTATTTGGCACAATTTCTGAGATATCTGTATGTTACTTTATTTAAATCTTTTGAAAACTCATTAATGCATATATGGTAATGATCTATTAACCAAAATATATATAGTAACCACATATATTCTCTATACAATTACTACACATAATATATGTATACACACGCACACACACACATATATATTCAAAAGATGCCTCCTTAAAGAAGTCCTCCTTGGTCCTTTCTAATTTTGACACTAGTAAGTACGCAAGAGCGTTGCAGTCAGAATGAGACAGGTTTTGGGTTTGGATCCCAGGTCTGTCATTTACTACTTAAGTAAGCCTGACATGTTATTTAATCTCTCTGTGCTTCTAATACCTCATCTATTTTAAACAAACAAAAAAGCCCTAAAACTGCCCTTTTAGAGTTGATATAAAATGTCTAAGCACATAGTAGATATTTAATTAACTTTCCCATATGTTCTTCCCTTTCTCCACCACCTATAAAACTGTAATAGTCAAATAATACCTACTCCCCAGAACCGTTTTGAAAATTTACCTGAATAAGAGAAGCTACCTAAAGCCTCTAGCCCATGCGTGGCACACGAACCACGTGAGATGAAGGGGAACGAGCGGGCGTTCCCTCCCCTAGCCGCACCCCGCAGGCTGCCCGCCTGGGGACGCCTGCCCCCAGGGAGGCCACGCAGAAGGCAGGCTGGATTCAGCCCTTCCTTGTTCCCTCAGGACAACTGCCCCGAGGCGAGAATAACCTGTCCACCCCTGAGAAGGGTCTTGATCTGATTCTTACAGTAGCGCTTTCTACACCTGCTATCACTGGGGGCTTTATTCACCGCCTGGTTTCCCTCCTAAGAAGATGACAATGGAAAGCAGGCGTGTCCAACCCACGCCCCCGGGCTGCACGAAGCCCAGGGTGCCTGTGAGTGCAGCCCAACACAAAATCTTAAATGCACTTAAAATATTATGAGATTTTTTTGTGAGTATGTGTCACAGGTCACATTAAATAAACGTACACTTTCACTATTTGTACACATGCGTGGCTTCAGTTTTACGGTGGTGTGCAGCTCCCAGTGTGTTGTCTTCCAAGTGCAGACAGTAGGATTGACACCATCACACGTTACAGCTGTTTGTGGTGACTCAGTGAGGCAGCGACTACCAACAATATTTCAACCCGCCATGGCAGCAGTAGGCATTTACTGCTATCTGGAACTCAGGGAAGCACTCTTACTCGATTATTAAAGGTGCCTCCACACCTCGGCCGCGCCTCGCACTCCCCCTGCCACGCTTTACAGTCGGCCTTGCCTCGCCCGCGGCAGCAGCCCAGAGGGCGGTGGAGGGCCCAGACCCTGCCTTCTATTTTCCTGTAAGTGACTTTTCATAATAAAAGTAAATAAAGTCCCTTATCTACTGTTATTCTTTAACCCAGCATGGCTTCTATAACATTTCAAAAGAAAAAAGAACTCCAAAAGAGAAAAATTACAGATGAAGGAAGATTGTTCAGTGAAAACTGGACAGGTGACTACTTTTTGTTGAGGCAAATAGTAAGGCACTCTGCTTAGGTTGTAGGGAATTTGTGCAAGTTTTCAATTTGAAAACTATAATTTGAAAAGGTATCATATGCAAAAACATGCTGCCAAATTCAATACGTTGGAAGGATTGTGTCATTAGGACAAAATAGTGGAACTGGAAAAAAGTTTGTCTTCTGAACAAAAATTTTTTCAAAAAGTTACAACTCGGGCAGATTCCACTGTAAAAGCTAGTCATGTGGTATCATACTTAATAGCAAAAAAGTCAAAACCATTTACTGATGGTGAGTTTATCAAGCAATGTGTAGAAAGTGTGGCAGATATAATTTATCCTGAAAAAAGGCGGGATATTTCTAAAATCAGTTTGTCTCACCAGACTATAGCCAGGCAAATTGAAAGAACTGGAAAATCTATCGAAAGAAGTTTGGAGAGCAAAGCTGCTAATTTTAAATATCATGCTTCGGCAATGGATGATAGCACTGATGCTACGGATACAGTTCAACTTGCCATTTTTATTAGAGGCATCGATGATGAATGTGATGTCACTGAAGAAATGGCTTCTTTAGTGCCATTAAAAGGCACAGCTAAATCAAGAGATTTACATGAAGCAGTAAAAAATACGTTAAAGAGATTTTCCTTGTCCATTGTCAACATGTCTGGTAATTACTGATGCTGCCCAGCGATGGTAGAGAAAAGAGAGAGACTTGTAAAATTTATAGAAGACAATTGCTGCCCAAAACTGACATTTGATGAAGTATCACTGCACAGTCCATCAAGAAAATTTAGGCACAAAAGCTTTAAAACTGGGTAACTGTGGCAGTTCTTTCCACATGCGTGAAAACATGCAAGTTCCAGATATCACACGTGTCAGACCGCAGCGCCACATGATTCCAGTGTGAGCAAGTGTGAATCATGTCTGTGGAATAGAAATCCTCTAATGGGAATTTGGCAAAAATATATCTTAAGAAATTCTCTGACTTGCTGAGCCACTTCCTCCCAAAGTCCGGAAGCTTAAATTAATGAATCCCTGCCTCAATGTTCTATGGTCCTAAAAGTTAACAGCCCTAGCTAGCTTACCCTCTATTTACTTGTCTCCTGTTTAATGTATACCCTGGTCCTGTCTGCCACCGGACCTGAATTTACATCCTAATGCTCTGTTAATGAAGTAAACCTACCCCTGTTCTGTATAGTCCCATGAATAATCAATCCAATGTAAATGTGTCCCAAAACTTTAACAAAAACCCTGGCTAAGCTACCCACGAGGCCTTTTCCCAAGATGGAGGAATTGGTCCCGTGGCTCCAGACTCTCTTCTCCCCGCGTGTCTCGGTATGAGATTCTTTCACGCATCAAGTTGCGGTCACCCACGGGTTTTGGCTGGGATGAAATCCCCACGACAGGTAACATCAAGCAAATCATCACCAAAACTGAATTTCCTAAGAGCCAAGGAATTGAATCATCGCCAATTCCAGGAATTCCTTAGAAGTATTAATGTTGACTATGGCGACATCATTTACTTTTCAGAAGATGGGTAAGTCAAGGCCAAATGTTGAAAAGATTTTATGATTTGTGACATGTTAGCAAGTCATTTATGGTGTCAAAAAAACAAATTTGTGCTGGAACTTGACAATGAAAACTGGGTTACAGATTTAGCATTTTTAGTGGATTTAATTGCTTATTTAAACGAGTGAAGCATGCATCTTCAAGGTGCAAACCGACTTATCAATACCGTGTTTCAAACCATAACAGCACTCCAAATGAAACTGAGATTATGGCAAGCTAAATTAAGGCAAACAATTTTGTGCATTTCGACACCTTGGCTGAACACAGTCCCGTGAACAGTGAAAAACACACAGCCTTGCTTTTCAATTTGATACGAGAATTTGAAAACAGATTTCAAGATTTCCAGGAAAATAATTAATTTTTGCTATATTTGCAACTCTATTTTCAGCCAACATTAATATGTTACCTGCCAATTTTCAAATGAAATGCATGGAGCTGCAACCTGACCTTCAACGTAAAGAAAAACCTGATCATGTCTCTTTACTGAAATTTTATAGGTCTTGTCTCCCCAGTGACAACTAACCCTTGCTTCACAATCACACATTACTCATGTCATTGCTATTTGGCAGTACCTACACTTGCGAGCAACTCTTTTCAAGAACGAAACACATTCTTAAGAGTAAAACTAAAACGACAGTATCTGATGAGCCCCTTGGAACTGAGAATTGCAACTACTTCTATCAAACCAGGTGTTGATGCACTGGTTTCTCAAATACAGTGTCAAACATCCCACTGCTTTTATGTTGCCCTCTTGTCTTTTACAACAAAAAATATTTTAAAAATCAATGATGTTTTATTACTAAGGTATGTATGTTTTCTGTATTAGTGATCACAAACTTGGGATCTGCTTGACGATTTTAAAAGATTATCAAGAGGGCTGCTGCATACTTAGGGTTATTATGTGAGGACATTTTTGCTTATCTGTGGTGGCAGATATCACAAAAATTATGCACGGACCCTTTTTTCGCTCATCAGTTTTCATTAGTGTTTGTGAATAACGTGTAGCCCAAGACAACTTCTTCCAGTGTGGCCCAGAGACGCCGAAAGGTCAGACCCCCTGATATAAAGCATTTGGCACCATAACTGGCAAAGAGACTTGGCAAATGAAAGATACAATCATAGTCAGTAGTCTGTAAGCTCAGTCGTCAAGGTTTTATTACCACAGTAGCTAGTACATACCCTGGGGCTATAAGGCAACTGATTATCAAAAGCATCATTTGTTTCAGACAACTTGATACCTTATTAACCATAACCCCGGGGTCTCAGAATTTGCTACAGGATATAATGTGAAATACAGTCAGCATATGTCTAAAAAATCATTTACTAATAACCCAAAAGTCAGGTTGAGGGGGAAAAAAGCCTACTTTTCCCAACTCACCCATGACCAACGTAATTAACCACTCTGGGCTCCAGTTTCCTTAAATACAGTTGGAGGATAACACCTGCAAGTTGGCCAGGTGGCCACCGGAATGAGACAAGAAAACACAGCAAATCCCTTAGCATGTAGCCCGGGGCTTCCCTGGCAGTCAGCAAACACAGGGTTCTGGGCGGGTATAAGCACACTCCTCCCCGCCCCCCCCCCCCGACCCCCGACTAAATCTTCCCTTTCCCTTCTTCTTAGGTCTTAGCATAGTTAGAAAGCTCATGGTTTCAAGGCACAATAGCGAGACCTTCAATTTACAAGAGGAGTGCTCATTCTTGACAGATAAAAGCAACAGTAAGGGAAAAGCAAGAGCAATGCCAATATGGTGTCAATGGCTGCCTCAGGATACAGAAATGTATCAGTGATGACCAGACTACCTCTCGTGATCTTCAGAAGAAGCAATGAACTTGTGACGCTCAGAGTTAAGTCAACTGCATCCCAATCCCCTCTGCCTGGGATCTAGCTGAGCGTGGTATACATTCTACATTCCTTTCCCATTTGGGGATGTAAATGCACTGCTCTCATATATAAACAAAATTAATAATAATTCCCACTTGGCTTTACCGTTTCCTCATACATGTGAACACATGAATTGTTTCTGGTGTGTGTGGAGGAGACACTGTCGATGCCCTGTCTGCACCCCCAGCCTGCCCCTGACTTCACTTGGAGGTCCTGTAGGTAGTTTCCTGCAAGCTGGCAGCTTCCCTCCTCAAGGCCAGTGATTCTGCACCAGGAGCTACCATGCCGTGTAGGGGAGTCAATGGGGGTCGGGCGGGGGGGACACGAAAGGACATCACAGGGAGCACCCATCAACCAACAGGACAGGAGTCGGTGGACAAATGCCCCAGTTTCTCCAGACTCGGGGCGGGCGGGGGGGGGGAGGCGGAATTCTAAGATGGAAAAAGAAAAGGAAAATTCTAAGATGGATTCTAAACAACTTCGCAGGGGGTCCCGGAAGATTAAAATGCCCACTGAGCTCATTAACAGACCTTTATTGACTTTTCCTGCTTCTCTGTTTCAATTGCTTTACTCCCTCACCTGTGCTTCATAATATCACCTCCCACCATGAACTACCACACCAAGGTGGTTTTTGTTTCTAAAACTCTGTGTGTGTGAGAGAGAGAGAGAGGGGGAGAGAGAGTGTTAGTTAGACAGGCCATCTCTGCTAGTAATTCTGGATGCAATCACAACACCTCAGATGTGTAACTGGCCATAAGAACAGAAGCACATGCGGGGATTTCCGGCCAAGATGGAGGCATAGGTAGACACACCCTGCCTCCTCGCACAACCAAAAGAGGAAAAACAACAATTTAAAAAACAAGAACAGCCAGATCTGACAGAAAACTGAACTGAGTGGAAGTCCGACAACCAAGGAGTTAAAGAAGACACGTTCATCCAGACCAGTACGCGGGGAGGAGCCGGATGGAGAGCACGTAGCAAGACGCGGTTTGTGGAGCGGCACCGGCAACGCTCCAGCTGCCCGGAGAGGCCCGTGGCGGGCACGCCTGGCCAAAACACGGCAGGCGCACTCGGCGAAACCGGGGCTGAGACTGGTGGACTGGGCGGTCCCTCGTTCGTGCGCAGATAAACCGGGAGGAAAAGTTGGGGAGCAGAACAGACCATGCGGCCCACCAACACTGGGAAATAAAGCCTCAAACCACCAACTGAATACACCTGTGGGGGTCGAGGCGGCAGTGGGAGGAACTCCCGGCCTCACAGGAGAGTTCATTAGGGAGACCCACAGGGACTTAGAACTGTGCAGGCCCATCCACTCACCCCGGAGCCAGCACAGAAGGGCCCAACTTGCTTGTGGGTAGCTGGGGAAGTGCGGAGAACAGAGCAAGCGCCATTGTTCTCTCAGGCCCCGCCCCCACAGACGGCATCACAACACAACGACGTGGGTTACCCCGCCCTGGTGAACACCTAAGGCTCCACCCCTTAAAGTAACAGGCGCACCAAGAAAAAAAAATGGCCCAAATGAAAGAACACATCAGCCCACCTGGTGTAGCTCAGTGGATTGAGCGCGGGCTGGGAACCAGAGGGTCCCAGTTCGATTCCCAGTCGGGGCATATGCCTGAGTTGCGGGCCAGGTCCCCGTGAGGGCCATGTGAGAGGCAACCATACATTGTTCTTTCTCCCTCCCTTCTCTCTCTGAAAATAAATAAATAAAATCTTAAAAAAATAAAAACAACACATCAAAGCTCCAGAAAAAATACAACTAAGTGACGAAGACATAGCCATCCTATCAGATGCACAGTTCAAAGCACTGGTAATCAGGATGCTCACAGGATTCGAAGAAAGATTGTCACAATTACTTGAACAAATGAAGGATAATATAAAGGAAATGAGGGGAAATCTGTAGGAAACCAATAGGGATGAGAAGGAAACTGGGACTCAAATCAACGGAGTGGACCAGCAGAAAGAAAAAAACATCCAACCAGAAAAGAGTGAAGAAACAAGAATTCAAAAAACTGAGGAGATGTAGGGATTCTTTCCACATGCGTGTAAACACGCATGTTCTGGAATTTACACATTTTGAGCACAGCTCCACGTGATTCCCGTGTGAACAAGTGTGGATCATGTCTGTGGAATAGGAATTCTCTAATAGGAATTTGGCAAAAATGTATCTTAAGAGATTCTGGCTTGCTGAGCCCTGTTTAATATATTATCCTGGTCCTATCTGCCACTGGACCTGAATTTACATCCTAATGCTCTGCTAATAAGTAAATCTATCCCTATTCTGCTTAATCCCATGAATAATCAATCCAATGTAAATATGTCCTAAAGCCTCTAATAAAAACCCTGGCTAAGCTACCCACGAGGTCTTTTTCCCAAGATGGAGGTGGAGGGAAAGACCCGTGGCAGCCGGATTCTCATCTCCAAGCGTGTCTCTGGGTAAGATTGATTTACGCGATCGGGGTGGTCCCCCCCATGGATTTTGCGGGTCGAAATCCGCGACAAGGAGAGGCTTGGGAACCTCCAGGACATCTTTAAACATCCCAACATCTGAGTCATAGGGGTGCCAGAAGGAGAAGAGGAAGACCAAGGGATTGAAAACGTATTTGAACAAATAATGAAGGAGAACTTCCCCAAGCTGGTGAAGGAAATAGATTTTCAGAAAGTCCAGGAAGCTCAGAGAGTCCCAAGGAAGTTGGACCCAAAGAGGAACACACCAAGATACATCATAATGACATTACCCAAGATTAAAAATGAGAGAATCTTAGAAGCAGCAAGAGAAAAGGAGACAGTTACCTACAAAGGAATTCCCATAAGACTGTCAGCTGATTTCTCAAAAGAGACCTTGCAGGCAAGCAGGGGCTGGAAAAGAAGTATTCCAAGTCATGAAAGGCAAGGACCTACATCCAAGAATACTCTATCCAGCAAAGCTATAATTTAGAATGGAAGGGCAGATAAAGTGCTTCTCAGATAAGGTCAAGTTCAAGGAGTTCATCATCACCCAGCCCTTATTATATGAAATGTTAAAGAGATTTATATAAGGCATGGAGGGGTTTCAACAGGGGAGTGGTAGGGGGGGAGAGAGGGGGAGAAGGTGCAGAGAATAAGTAGCATAAATGGTAGGTAGAAACAGACAGGGGGAGGTTACAAATAGTATAGGAAATGTAGAAGACAAAGAACTTATTTGTATGACCTATGGACAAAAACTAAAGGGCAGGGAATGAGGGGGTGGAGGGGAAGAGAGGGGGGAAAATGGGACAACTGTAATAGCATAATCAATAAAATAAATTTTAAAAAAAGAACAAAAAAGAACAGAAGCACATGCCGATGATACTGAATTACTTGCTCTTTCCCACACCAAGTCATAGATCTAGTATATGACTCTTATAAAACTAGATCTTTGTTCAAAGAGTTCATCAACTTCCTCCAATCAGCAAACACCTTTTCCAGTGCATTTGGAGTTAGCACCTTGCCTATTCATTTTTGGCTTTGTTGCTAACCTGATTCTTCTTATTTCCAAAAGAACATTCTAAAACTTTTCCAGTTTTGGAGAACTTGGAAAGATGTAAATTCATACATTACTTAGAGACAGGCATTTCCTCCCCAAACTACAGAGAAAACAATGGGGAGCAAGGTTTGCAGAGACAAGTTAAAACACAGGTGCATTTGGCTTCCCAGCTGACTGCAAGAACCAGCCTTCAGGGTGGGGCCTGGTTTAAATGGAACCTCCTCATTCAGCTGTAAACATCTCAAGCTATTTACAAAGATCAGAATGCCACTTATCATTTAGTCTGTTTGGGATTATTCTGCCTACTTCTATAAACTAGCATAGGAAAAAAGTCCAAATGACATATTTAATCTCTCTAGCCAACGACTTTTGTCCATCCTTTCTTTAGCTTAGGCCAATTGCCAATTATGCGTTGACCTGCCAGTGGCCCTGTGTCTCATCACCTGTGGCCTAGCTCCAAGCCGGACACAATGGAGATCAGTGGAATGAATGAATAGAAGGTATAGCCTGAAGAAAGACTTTACAGGATTCATCCAGAACGAAAACTGTCAGGGTGAGATACTCAGACTGGCAGGGTCCAAGCGACACTGTCGTTTCCAGACGGGATGAGCAACTTCAGAGCCGCAGTATCTGCAAGCGTGGAGATCATGTTACGCACTCAGAAGGGATGGCAGGGAGGAGCTGGGAGCTTGTTGATGAGCTGATCCTGAACTATATGGTCACTGCACACAGGCATCTCCCCTAGTTCTCTGAGAGTACTTTAACTCTGGGACATCTCCCAAAGCACCAATTTTCAGTCAACAACCATAGCCAGAAATCAGAAGAAAAATGACTATATAATTATAATGTGATCAAAGATCAAAGTCTAATACCTGATTTTTTTATTTTTATCTTTTTAAGATTTTATTCATTTATTTTTAGAGAGGAGAAGAGAAGGAGAAAGAGAGAGAGAGAAACATCAATGTGTGGTTGCCTCTTGCCCGCCCCCTCCTAAGGACCTGGCCCACAACCCAGGCGTGTGCCCTAGACTGGGGATTGAACCGGCAACTCTTTGATTCGCACGTCGGCACTCAATCCACTGAACCACATCAGCCAGGGCTAATACCTTATTTTTTTTTTTTTTAAATCACAACAGTTAATTTTTCTTCTGATGTGCAAGAACAGACACTGTAGATTGTCTTACTAAGCAATTCTCAATCAGCACCAGCAGATGGCACCCTCACTCCATTCATTTACTGAAGGGATTCCAGCAGGGCTCCAAAGTCATTAAATCCTTGAATGAAAGCTCTGGGAAAACAAGATGTTAGCGTGAGCTCAGGCTACGTTAAATGCACCTGCCCATGGCCTATTTGCCCCCAGGCACCACCCAGTGACTCACAACTTTGCCTTTCGGTCTCCTACAAAAAATCTCCTAGTAACTCAGGGGCTCACAGGCTCCATCCACCTAAGTTGAACCAAGACTGAAAGATGCTTTTGTCTGGGCAGGCAATGTAGTTGACAATTGATTCTCAAAGTGATCTGAAGACCTTGTCACAGGACACAGAGTTTCAGCTGTCTCATTTGTTGCAGCTGAAACGAGGAAAATAAACAACCATGTAAAGCTTCAGGTGCCAGGAATAAGGCGGAGAAAAAGCAGAAGAAATCTGCCCTGTGATGAGGCACTATTCTTTTTGCAAAACTGTCTGATTCTGACTACAAATAAACACACTAAAAGATGGTAGGAGGCCAGATGATTAATAAAAAGAAAACTGGGTTTTTAAACCTGGCTTCAATCAGCGAACTCGCAACAAACAGCGCTTTACACTGTGACGCTCTGCGGTTCCCAGAGCACGGCCACGGCCATTTTTCACCTGTTCCCAGCAGTGACTCTGCCGAGCACACCAGCTCTCGTGGCACAAGTGTGGAAACTGAGGCTCTCGGAGCCCGACTAGTCCACGTAAGTGCATGAAACAGCCGCACAGTTGAAAACTAGGCTGACCACACTGTGGAAAACAGTATGGAATTTCCTCAGAAAAATAAAAATGGAACTGCCTTTTGACCCAGCAATTCCACTACTGGGATTATACCCTAAGAACACTGAAAAACAAATTCAAAAGGATCTATGTACTCCAATGTTCATAGCAGCACAATTCACAATAGCCAAGTGCTGGAAACAACCTAAGTGCCCATCAGTAAATGAGTGGATCAAGAAACTATGGTACATTTACACAATGGAATTCTACGCAGCAGAGAGGAAGAAGGAGCTTCTACCCTTTGCAACAGCATGGATGGAACTGGAGAGCATTATGCTAAGTGAAGTAAGCCAGGCGGTGAGG
>PVJI01009665.1:0-64202 GCA_004026765.1 Micronycteris hirsuta | reverse complement strand
GGCGGGACGGCTGAGCTGCGCCTCCCTGAGGGGCCTTCACGCTGGTCACACCCTCGGAGCAGCGCTGCCACTGTAAGAAACTCCCCTAAGGAAATACACAAATTATGCACAACAATGTCTCATTTCAACAGTGAATTAAAAAACATCATCAGTAGACAGCGTTTGACCGGAAACCAGGCTCAGGTCCCTCTGACTTGTGTGCAGAAGAGCGAAGTTACTGGAATAAAGGCTTGGTGCTCTAGCTTCCAGGCCCCTTCAGTCCAACATCTACTGCAGCACAGGATGAGCCCAGCAAAGCAGGGGTGGGCTGACCCCACACAGCCTCCTAACCAGAAGGGCAGCAGTGAGGGGACAAGCGAGCCCCACCTCACTGTGTTCCAGGAAGAACGACATGTTCACGACAGTGGTCTGGAAACCTGGAGAAACCACAAGTTCTGGTCAGCACAGTCACGGGTCAGGAAAGCTTGCAATACATTTCATCAACAGTTCCAGCCCATTGTGGACAGAAGAAAAAGGCGGTCCAGATGGCTGAGTCAGGTGCCAGTCACCAGAACTGGACTCCATTTAGACGGGCAGGTACACGGAACTTCCCCACAACAGGGGTCAGCTGCTCAGGGGCAGAGGTTCTCAACGCAGACCCTCCCAAACGCTCCTTCTGGAACGTGACTTCCTGGGATGGGCCCAAGGCATTCCCTGAGCTGGATAAACACATTGGCGTTCTTACCAGGACGGTGCGTTCGCTAGTGCTTCATCTGAAAGCTCAGTGGCCGCTGAGCTGGACATTGTCAGTTCGTCAGCAACAAGTGACCCTTAGGCACAGCAAAACCCATACAAGTTTTCTGCAATGCAGTGGTTACCTGGACAGGTGCAGGGGGAACCAGGAGGCAGGTGAGGATGCCCAGACACCGTGACAGATTGACCAAGACCTCTGACCGCAGCTTCCCATAAACACAAAGCCCAGTCAAACACACGTGAGTGAGTGAATGACATGCCTTATCTTCCATGAAGACATCATAAGGCAGGACAAGTGAACGCGAGCAGAGTCAGGACAACACTGGAACAGCAAAGCAGGGAGGCAGGGCTGTCTGCATGCACTGGAGCACAGAACTGCAGTGTTTAAAGCTGGACCAGCCCATGAATACCTACGGTAACAGAGGCATTAATCAGGGACGGCACAGGCTCACCAGGCTAACTGTCTCTAAGTCGCTCATCAAACCAAATTAAGTCCAGAGACCCAAGATTCAAATAAAAATAAAGCCAGGACGAAACATGGGGTTTAACAAAAATAATCTTGAGCTGGATTAACATTTCTAAATTACTCGTAAAATCCTGAAGCCACAAAACATTCATGTGTATTTGTATACTTAAAACTCTAAATTGCAAAATTTTTAGCATAAAATTTAAAGATTGATGACAAACAGGAAAGTATTTGACAGGGCTAATTTCTTTAATATATAAAGAGCTCTTAAAAATCAGTAAGTCCACCACCCAATAGAAATACAAATTAAAACTACAATGAAATGTATTTTCACTTCTCACATTGACAAATCATCAAGTTCAAGAACACAGTGTTGGTAAAGGCGTAGAGAAAGGTCAACTGAAACAACTTCCCTCAAGGGCATGTAAGCTGACGGAGTCCATCGTATTAGCAAAGCACAGACTGAAATCCCCTGAAGCACCTTTCCCCAGACATAGTTGCCCATGTACATAAAGACACATGCAAATACTCAGTACAGCCTCACACATGGTAACAATTGCTGGAAACAACCTAACTGTTCCCCACAAGAGGAACGGATGCTGCAAACACGGCCGCCGCCGCAAACGTAAAAACCTGAGTTCAACCACAAACAGACACGCAGCGAGCAACTACATGTGCTGCTGACGGAATAATCCAAAGTACAAGACAGGTACGTGGCTTACCAGGACCACTGTGGTTAAATATGGACACAATTCTAAAACTGATAATAAAAAAATAAATACATAAACAATTCTCCAGAAAGAAACTCCAGCAATTGGCCACAACAGTTGCCTCATGGGCAGGGAGTCCAGGGTTAGAGAAAGATGCACTGTACCTCCCACAGGGCTTGAATTTGACACGCGAATTCGTTACTTTGAATATTTTCTACACCTTTAAGCTAAATAAATTGAAAGAAAATCAGCAGAGCCTTTGCCCTTGGGGTCAGGAACTTGCTTTGACACACACACAGCGGGCCACAGCTGTCACGACAACAGAGGAGTAAGGGCTGAGAGGGGAGAGACTGCTGGGGCAGATGCTGGGCCCTGGGTCCTGACACTGAGCTCCCCAAAGCCAGGAGGTGGCCAGGGGTGCGCTGAGCAGAGAGCAGGTGGGGGGGCAGCCCCCACCCCGGTGCACTCGTGCCCACTCGGGACTAGAAATGTTTAGACAGGTGCCAGGCGAGAAGATGTCAACAGACCAAACAAAAGACACAACTGAATGCCACATCTTGCAAATATCGTAACTGCTTTCCTAGGGTAGTTTGTTTTTTTCAACTTGCTTAGGAGAAAGAACACCAGGAAGTAGACTCTGAAGCTTGTTTTGTGCTAAGTCAGACATCAGCTTATGCCAAGTTCTGGTGAGAACAAGTAGTTTCAGCAACTGGACATCTTAACTGCGCCCCGTGGCACCTTAGGAGACGGCCAGAGTTACTCTCTCTCGGCAGCAGGGACTCTGAACCCACTGCAGGCGACTCGGCCCCAGACCTCACCAGAGCAGCTTCCCACTCCTTCCCTAGCCGTCCAGTCACGTGGGTTTCATGACGACAGGGAGGCAGCCCAAGGCCCGAGTCCTTAGGTGGTGCCCTGTTGTGTGGACACCCCAGAGCACACTCACACACACCGAGGCTCTGTGGTCCAGCCCATCGCCCCTCAGCTACGAGCCTGCGCAGCATGCTGCTGTATAGAACGCAGTCGGCAACTGTAACACAGAGGTCAAGTACTTGTGCAGTTAGACGCAGAAGAGGTAAGTAAAAATATGCTGCAGGAGATAAAAACGCACACCATGATGGAGCCTGCAGGACTGGAAGCTGCTCAGGGCGAGTCAGCGAGGGTGAGCGGGTGTGGAGGCCCAGGACACCACTGTGCACTACTGTAGACTTCCCAAACACCGCAGAGCACACTGCAGTTATAGAACAGGAGGCTAAAAGCACAGAAAACATGAAGCAATCAGGAGGTGGTACACACAGGATGGGTGAGGCTGCCGCCGGTTAACACTGCATGCTGTCTTACAGCAAACCTTTCTCCCCCCACTCATATTAGAGAGATAAAGGGGGAGAGAGAAACATAGATGCGTGAGAGATGCATTGATTGGTTGCCTCCCATTTGCCCCCGGACCAGGGATCGGTGCCTGGACCAGGGATCATACGTGTCTGGACTGGGGGTCGCATGCACTTGCATCAGGACCGGGCATCAAACCTGCAACCTAGGTATGTGCCCTGACCAGGAACCAAACCTGCAACCCTTTGATTACACGATGACGTTCCAACCAACTAGGCCATGGCAAACTTTTTTACTTAGCAAGTATAAAGAGTACACTCTAAGATAATAATAAAAGTATAGTACTGTATACCAACATATGCCAGATTAAATATTACGGAGCCAGGAAAATAATAAAGTAGTTGCCGAATAGTACATACTGTAGGATTGATTCCATTTTAGAGCAGATAATAATAGGATACATTTTAATTAGGTCCATAGAGGAAAGATATGTGAAGAAATATAAACTGTCACAGTAGTTACCTCGGGAGAGAAAGTGTAGAGAAACTTATCTTCTACGTAGTGTTTCGATTTTAAATGCAGGACCAGCAATTTACAAAGGGATTAAACTAAACTCTGCCACATCGTCCCCATAGCCCCTCCACACAGCACATGACACAGCACATCAGCCACGGCCTTGCCTACGCCCGCAAGTGTGGGCCCTTCGGAAGAGTCCCTGCAACGCAAAGACAAGCAGAGAACAAAGCCAGTGTGACATGGACACAGAATTTAGATTGGGTGTCCTCAGCAGCTTCATGATATGAGTAATTTAAAGCATTATACTTCAAGAAAATTATAATGTGTCTTGGACCCTATGTCTCCTATCAGCATTAAACCCACAAATGTTAAGCTCACAGATGCCAAGAATCCATCGTACCCATTAAAGTCACAGTGAGTCACGGAATACATGACAAATCAAAGGTGGCAACTGGGGGACAGTGAAGCGTTTGCCGTACTGGGTGTTGAAGAGGGTATCCCCGACAGGTACACAAATTTGTACACTCCACTGGAGGGCAACAGGGAGGAATGCGGTAGAATGTCACCCCCGTCCTGGGACCCAGCAATCCCATTTCTTGGTAGCAGCCCTGAGAAATGCCCGTGCCTGTGCATGGGGGGCGTGGGTGACGGCGATCGCTGGGAACTGTGAGACCGAAAATGTCCGTCAGTGTCAGAACAGCTGGGTAACTCACAGCACACGCACATCAAGAAATACCACGCGGCAGGTCACGGGATCTCCCCGTCGTTAAATGTCCATTGTGTACAGTATACAATGGTGTTTCCCCGACTCGCACGGAGAAAGGAAACAGCACAGTACCTCTTAGATGTGGATATAAACGACTAGAAAACGGTCTGGCAGCAGACAGCCAGCGGGTAGCAACGTCACTATTGGGAGTGGGGGCTGGGTCGTGCCGACCTTGTTGGTCAAGTTTTGACTCTGTGTGAGGAGACAGCGTCCACCTATCACTTGTATATTGAACTTCACAGCATCAGAGAGCAACGGAAAAGTCAATGAACTCGATGGTACAGCCACCGAGCCAGTGATGGACGCCACCCAGCCAGCACACCAAAGGAACTGCACACAGAGCAAGGGATGAATCTTGCCTTAAATGAGAAAAAGTCCAGGAAATTACGTACAACATAACACCTTTTCTTTTTTTATAATACCTTTTATATAACATTAAAAACAACTAAAATTAGAACATGTACTTTACAAAACACGTATAGTTAAGAATTTTTTTCTAAGCCGGGTAAAAAGAAAGCAGGTAAAAGCAGCCCCGCATCAGAACGGTGTTTGCCTGGGCCCAGAGGGAGGCAGGGAAAGAGGCAGAGGAATTTATTGTCTAAGTCCTAGTTTTTGTATCGAATATTAGGTTCAGAAGTGCTTACAGCATTACAAACATCAAAGAACCAAAGGAACGAGAGCCACGTTATGTCATGAACCAAAGGTCAACCCAGTTCCGTGGACTCGAGATCCGACGCAGACAGGATACTCTTGCCTTGAGAAATGTGTTGCAGCTTTGACTTTAGAGTTCAAACTATAATGAACAACAAGAGTCATTGAAATTCATTGTATTTGATCAGAAACGACAAAAACCAGAGACTAAAAATTCCGCAAATGCTTAAGGCAGATAATTTTAAGACACTGATATTGACAGACCTGGAGTAAAAGAGCAAAACAGTATTTACTCAGTAAAACGCTGACATTCCAACTTCGAGTGTAACCAGTTTAGAACCACGCCCAGGTTAGATTCCTAACTCCTTAAATGAAGGAGTATTTATTGTAACTGTGGTAGAACATGCGTGAGCTGCTGAAGAAAAAGTAATCAAACTCCAACAGACAATAATTATTTTATTATCAGACTTATTAGACTATTTTTCACAAGTTCTTATGTAATAGATACCTTTTGCTCCAACAATAAAAAGAAAGTAAGTTTGACAATCCCACTGGCAAATGCTTACCTTCCCAACTATATAAAATAATTAATGATCATTATAAAAATCAATATGGAAATTTCATATGGTAGGTGTTCAAAGAGGAAAAATGCAGATTGTCAATCAAGTGGTAAAACTGTCAGACTAGCCAGGAATTACAGAAATACAAATTATGATTACTTAAGTATTTTTAAAAGTAGCGGCAAATACTCCTAACATTGAATTTGGCAATCATTTCTCAGACATGACACCAAAAGCACAGGTAACAGAAATAAAAATAGGTAAACTGGACTACATGACAATTAAAACTGTACGGGCATCAAAGGATCCAATCAAGAGTGAAAAGGGAGCCTACAGAATGAGCGAGAACATTTGTAAATCATGTGTCTGAGAAGGGGGTAACATCCAGAATATGTAACGAACTCCTACAGATCAACAAAGCACACAAAAACTCAATTTAAAACATGGCCAAAGGCCTTAAAAGACATTTCCCCAAAGACGACTCATGAGTGGCCAACGAGCATGTGAACAGGTGCTCAGCATCACTAGTCGTCAGGACAACGCAGACGAGAACCACACTGAGATAGCACCTCACACCCTCAGGACGCTGCTACGTAACGAAGCAGGAGGAAGCAAGGACGTGGAGAACTGCAGCTGGACCCTCGCAAAGGGCGGGGAGTGTAAAATGGCGCAGCTGCTACGGAAAACAGTATGAGAGTTCCTCAAAAAGTGGAAATAGAAATACCTTCTGATCCAGCATGTCACTTCCGGCCGCACATCCGAAGGAACTGGAAGCAGAGTCTCAGGAAGGCACCTGCACACCCATGTTCGCGGCAGCATTATTCACAAGAACCGGCAGGTGGAAGTGAGCCGAGTGTCCGGCCGTGAACGAGTGGGTGCAGTGTGCACACGCACGTGGAACGTTACTCAGCTCTTGGATAAAGGAAGGCGTTTCTGACACGGGCTACAACACGGATGAACCCAGGAGGTCATTGCGCCGAGTAAAACAAGCCAGTCGCAAAGGGGCAAATGCTGCATGACTCCACTTAATACACGGTACTTACTCAAACTCAGAGAAAGAGAGAAGTAGAATGGGGGTGCCAGAGGCTGGGGTGGGGGGCGCGAAGGGTGTGGGGAGTTTAATGGACACGGAGTTTCAGTTTCACCAGGTGAAAGAGTTCTGGAGCTTGGTTATATTCACAACAGAAATACAAATTATGATTACTCAAATATTTTTAAAAGTAGCGGCAAATACTCTTAACATTGAATTTGGCGATTGTTTCTCAGACATGACACCAAAAGCACAGGTAACAGAAATAAAAATAGGTAAATTGGACTACCTGAAAATTAAAACTGTACAGGCATCAAAGGATACAATCAAGAGAGTGAAAAGGGAACCTACAGAACGAGCGAGAACATATGCATTCACACGGCAGTGTAAACATACGGCACTACTGAACAGTACCCTTGAAATGCTTCATACGGTAAATTTTGTTATCTTTTACCACAAACTTTTTAGAAACTAGCAAAGCACCTGACGTTAGCAACTGGGTCGGGAAATGGACATACCCACAGGAGGGAGTGCAAGCTTTCTGCAGCTGTAAAACCACGCATGCACGCTGACCAGGCAGTGCACTCGGGACACACGTGCACGCTGACGGACAGACACCTCGAGTCTAATGATCAAAACGCTGCTACAGCTTCCGCCTGACCGAACCACGCGTGCAGGCACAGGAGACGGAGCAGCGCAGGCACCCGCTCACGGTCTCGACTCACGGACCCCTCGGTGAGCTTATGCTTTCCACAGAAAAATACTCAGAACGTTCACAGACCTCCAGGAGCCCGCCCATGGAATTCCTGTCTAATTAACCACCTGGAGAAAAAGGCACTTCCAGTGCTTTTGCGGCGGACCCTGCTGCTACAGGGACACGTGAATGGAAACGAAGTTATTGTGAAACCAGAAAAGACCGGAATACGCACACTGAGCAGCGCCACTCGCCACTACAGGAAGGCCCACAGCAGTGGGCAGGCGACGGAACTCGGGGAGAGGGACCTGGGAGCAGGAGGCCCGATCTGCGGCTGGGCATCCACGAGAGGGAGGAACTGCACGCGCTCAGTGTAGGGGGGGCTGGGCGGGACGCATGTTCACGATCCCCCACTTCACAGACCAGGAACACAGGCTCGGTGGGGTCACAGGTCGTAAAGCTGCCACTTGGCTGTTAGGAGCAGAACCAGTTCTGACTGCACCTGTTTTAGACGCCTCCCCATCCGTGTCCAAACCAATTAGGATGGGGACCAGGAAGTCACATAAGAGAAATAAGCAGGATCCCATAAGAGACAACACCCACCTGCCTGGAGTCCTTCTTCAGGGAACGGTTCCACTGTGACAACCCTCCAGCTGACAGGACTCTGCCAGTCCATCATCCGCCATGGGACGCAGCACTGGGCTCAGGGGCAAGCTGCGGGCGCTCCGAGCGGGCTCAGGCCCGCCCTCCCCAACACACAAACGACTTCACAATAAACTCCAGTTGGAGTACACGTTTAAAAACGTAACCATGAGTGCCACAGAAACTACAGATTAACATCCATATATTCTTGGGATGGGAGAAACCTAAGCATAACACCAAGCGCAGAAACCACAAAGAATGACAAAATAACCTCAGAAAAACTGTAATTTTTGTGTTTCTGAAATGCAAACAAAATGAAATGAGAATCTACAAACTAGGAAAAATATTTGCATCAATATAACAAAGGATTATTAATATCCTTAATAGGGGATTGCTTTTCCTGAACAGTCGATTAAAAAGTGAACGATGAGGACATGGAAAGTCACATGTACGCACACAGAGGACTGCAGACTGACACGCCTATCGACACGCAGGTGTCCGGTTGCACTGGCAGCCGAGCGGCACGCGCAGCCTCCCGCCCGCAGCCTGGCCCCAGCCGGCCGAGAAGTTTCATGAGACACCGTCCAGACGAAGAGGGGAGCCAGGCTCACTGCACTGGCAAGACTGCTGGCTAGAAAACCCCTCCCTGGGTGGCGCGTTAGCAACACGAACCTAAAGCCTGATGCGGGCATTTCATGGGCAGGAATGCATTCCTGTCACCGAAGAAAATAATAGCGACTGTAACCAAGTCTGCACAACAGGGAAGGCCATCTCAGCATAACTTCCTGAGAGAAAAAACAACTGGGAAATGCCACCCATGTTGCCCAAACGGGACTCTTGGAATTGAATCAGCCATACCTGGAACACTACATCCCCACCATGAAAGGTGCTTCAAAATGACAAGCTGTCCACCGTTTATTAAATGCAAGGGTTGCAGAACAGAATTCAGAGTATAATCCCATTTTTTAAATAAAAATAAATCGACCCCATGCACAGGACACTCTAGAAACAACTATGTCAATGACAATTTAATGGAAGTTACTGAGGTTTTTCGATTTCCTTATTTGTTAACCTTATGAGAAGCCGTTTTACACCTGAAACCCAAGTGTTACTTGAAGAGAGCAAGGGCCAGGGAGAGCGGGGCCTCCAGCAGGCAGACAGCGGGCAGCTGTGGAGCAGGTGCCCCAACCCGGCGGTGGAAGGTCAAGGCCGCGCTCCCAGGACACACACCCTCACATCTTATTTTTGGTGACTGTGCTCCCTTCCTCTGGCCACTCCCAGGCTGCACCAGTGTAATCTTGTGCATTCAATACAAACACCTAAAGCATACCACAGACCTCTGTGAGCCTGTTCTGGCTTTTCATTTGCCGGTTCGGTGCAGCGATGGGCACAGCTCACAGCCAGAGGTTACATTCCCTTCAGAGACGTAAGTGCACATGGACCAGCCCCCAGCACAAACGGTCCTAGCAGTTCCTTAATGGCCGAGAGCGGTATGACAATCCAAGGGTGCCCATGGAGGGGAGCAGTCAGGACCCAATCTCCCTTCTGCAACATGCCATTCCTGCAGTTCTTGGTGTGTCCAACGGGGCACACGGAGGATCCTCAACCAACCCGTACTCTCAGGCTAGCTTCCTTTTTAAGAGAACATCCAAATTCAACTTTTGCTATGCTCAGGCCCCATTACTTTTCATTTGTACTAGATCATCATTTTCTACCTAATTCCCACAAGTCCACTGGCTGTATGTCACTGTACCATCCGCTGCTCCCGGGCGCTCAGAGCCAAGGATGAAATCGGACCTATGCCGGAGGTTGCAATAACCGCCAATACTATTCAGCACCGTGACCCACCCCACCCGACCAGAGGTAACAGGGAGAACAGGCAGGGTGCTCCCAAGGCCAAGAGGGCATCGGCACGGCCTTCAGCTGCCTGCTTGCTGCTCCTCATATTAGCAAGCCCAATTCCAACCGCTCCCAATGCCAAACACTTATACCCCTGTCGCAATCTTATCAGCCTGACAGTTGCTAAGAAACAGTACTATGAACAGTATTTACAGTTCACCTTTGAGGTTGGAAGCAAGAGTTGTATAATCATGGTACAAAAAATGAAGAGAAACACATTCAGAAAAGAGGACGAAGCAGATGGAGGGTGGGGGGCGGCTAGGTTAAAAGGCAGGAAAAAGGCCTGGGCTGTTCTGGGGTAACAGGAGCAGGGTGGTGAGCAGGGGAAGGATCCTTGAACGTGCCCACAGTGGGGCCCACTCTCTACAGAACCCTGAGCCCTGAATAGGTGGCTTAACTCCAGCTTCTGGGCAGTATACACAGGCGTCACAGAGCAGAAGAGGCAAGCAAACGACACTGAGGGAGGGCAGCAGCCAGTCCCAGCGCTGCGCTCGCCAAGTGTCCCGTCGGCCTTGGTCACAGCGCAGCGGTGCAAAGGTCAGCTCCCAGGGCCAAACACTGCTGCCACTCCCCACTCAGGACACAGAATCCAGAGTCACAGTGATTACTCTGGACTCCAGGGGTCTATTCGCACCCTTCGTATAGCCAGCTTGTTCAGTACAGAACTTACCCAACCAAGCCCAAACTCTCGTCATTCACCAAAAGAAAGAAAATTAAGCCAAAGCCAAACTCTTCAGTTGAAAATTATGTGCTTAGACCCAAATCCCAGATACATTTCAGTCTCCCAGACGGAAAACACATGATACACGTCCATTCTGTTCTTAGACCATTTTCTCTGAGCAAATGGATGGAAAACAGATCCTCTTTCTGACCACGCCATTCGTCAATCTAACTGGGTACAATTCCAGGACATTGCAAAGAACTCCCCCACCCCCAGTTTTATACTGACTTTCATTGAGTGGCTGGCACCTTATTTTTCATAAAACCATTCCATTCCATACTCCAAGTGAACAGAGCCTGCCCCCCAGACCCATCCAGACACACCCATTGTATTGAGGTTATTTGCCACACCCTACTGAACGGCCTCGATTATTTGGAGCTGTTGAAAAGTGAACTTAGGCCTAAAGCTACAATACAAGGACATATCCAATTTAATTACGAAGGCAACTTGATTTACAGAAAGACAAAGGTCGAAAAATACAGCAATACAACGATTCTATAAGGAGTTTAGAACTCAAACCTTTATTTGTGCTGGAATGAGGAAGAAAAGTGATTAGTCACATACATGAGGCAGCAACAGTACCGGTGCTTCCCCAGCCCATCCCCCCCCACACACACGCGCGACTGTGTCATGCCCAAGTCAGGGGTTAAAAACTGTCACACCAGCGTATTTTCAAACACTTCCTAAAAACCCCAAAAGACAGGAAAAAATCCCAAGGGCAGAAAGTACTGGGAATTTAAGCTTTGGGAAGAGGGCCGTAACAAAAAGCCACTGGTATTACTTCACCAACTCAATGTATGCATCAAATGGGATAAAGTTAAGGGTTTCAGATCCTTTTGTAAATGTCTGCAATCAGCCCGCAGCTAGCAAAGCCTCCCACCCCCACGTTGCTTCCTCTCCAAACTGATTTTGGCTGATAGCTTCCCTTGTAGTACTGGATCGTTTGAAAAGCACAAACCTTCAAACTAAAGATATGATGGATTATAAACCCCAACCTTGGTAGACGGATTGCTTGCTACCAAATAGTACAGTACTATTACAGAAATTTTACAGTGACCACAAAAGGTTATTTGGTTCTTGTTACAATGACTGAAAAAGTTAACAGCGAGCAGACACTTTTGTTATTAATACTGACCACAGAGGAAAAACAAGTGATTATATAAGGCACAACGTAACATACAAAAACTCTTTTAGAAATTGTTTTTCACTTTGCTCAGAATTTTCAATCACAAAATGTTAACAAAAATGAGTTACAAACCCCAAAAAGTAACCCAAAAGAATACACCAAAATCTCAAACTTAAGTACTTTAAAAGCCCACAATTTGAGCATTTAAAGTCTTTTCTAAGACTCACCTTCACGGCTTCAGATAGAGCACTTAAGCCCTTCGAAGCAGTGAAGGGCGGTAACACCTGCAGCTGCAGTTTCTGACCCCACCCTTCAGTTGACCGTGGCTCAGGTTTTTGGTTACACCTTTCAGCAAAGCAAAACAATTTTGCTTTTTTGCTCTGCACTGAGAGTTCTAAGTGCTTTAGAGTTTCCAAGGAACTTTGGTGCTTCCAAGCAACAACTCAACCAGCATTAACAACTTACTAATATTACACTTTCCAGAGCTCTGCCCACTGTTTTCTCCAGAAAATTCCCTATCCCACCCTCTGCAATGTAGCCACCCCACCCCTCCCAAAACCAAACCTACCATCTGTTCCCCAGAGAATTCCTTCCAACCCCCCCTTCCCTACCACCCCCACCCTCTGCAATACAACCAGTCACCCTCCTCCCTCCCTTCACCCCCACCCCTCCCAGTACCAGGGTCAAGCTGTGCCCTCCCCCTCCTACAACCCTCACTTTAGGGTCCCTCCCATATGAATGGCAAGATGACTTTGAAATCTGATCAGGAAAAATTCAAGTTAAAAAACAGTAAGATGAATCAGAGATCACTCTCAGTAGCCTTATCATTCCCTTCTCTTAGTAACTTGCAGTGCACCGAAATGCCCAAACTAGACCTGCCATTTGTAACAGAATCTGGGTATGATCAACTTGTACCTCCCAGGCTGCAGCACAATACACCCTCCCTCCCAATTTGCTTCAACCATGCATTTGCCTGAGGCCCCTCAAACTTGAACATCTCCCACAGTTAAACCATCATGCTAAGAATTCCTCCGACCAATGCACAGGCAGACGGGCAGGCGGGCGGGTAGGTGAGAGGGTCCCTGGGCTCCATCTGCGAGCTCCATCTACAAGGCATCACTCCGAGTTGCGGCATCAACGTTCTACAACTTAAGAATCTTCTCGAAGCAAGGTTCGTAGCAGAGAAATAGCACCACGGGAGGCTCAATTTAGAAGATGCAGCATCTGAAAACCTCCACCCAAAATAGGAGGGGTGCCTGCTGGCATTCATGTGCCCAGGAAGCTGGTGCTCCAAGATCAAAATCGAAATAAACAGATCTGCTGGTGGCCCGGAAACATGAGATTTGGACTTTTTAAGATTGCCCCCTCAGAAGCTCATCTGAAAACCTTAAAGGATGGGCTCCTGAACACGGGGGCGTCCTGAGCAGGGCCTGGAACCATGACATTGGAGAACTTCCTCCTCCTAAGCCTCCGGGAATTCAATCTGCAGGCATCAACTTAGGCGGGCTCTCTCCTTCAGAGTCTCCCCTCCTGCACTGCTACGACTCACACTGGCCAGGGGGTTCCAAGTCTCCTGGTGCCGTCTGGTCGCCATGATGAGCACTATAGTAACAAACCACGGTCCATGAGGCACTTTCGTAACTTTCAGCTGGTGCCACAGCTGCGGGCCCACCCAAGGGTGCACGTTCAGGCCCCACCCTCTCCACGGGCAAGCAACACCAACCCGCCCCACCCAGAGTCTCGGCAGGGAGAGCCTCTCCTCCGTGAAGATTACCAACAATACCGACTCCGACAGGGACTCCAACTTTCCCAGGCTTACCAGGTTACCAGAAGCAATGTTTTAAGTAAATGAATAACCTCGGGAGAATTAAAGGGAGGAGAAGGGGCAGAGTGAGTTCACAGGAGAGATTAGCACCGAACCTAGAGGAAAACTCCAAAGGGGGAGCACTGCCACCTGGAAAATAAAGCGTGGGTCAATTTCGTCCAAACAAACATCCTGCCTCAGCAGCCCCCGCCTGTCCGCCACACGAGGCGCCACACCGGTGCCCTTTTAGGGTGGCACCCTAACCTCCTGAATCACTTCTTAGACCGCCCGCACCGCCGACCGGGGGTCTGGCCTCACACCCAGACCTGGGTTCCACCAGACTGGGCCTGGTCTGGCCCCTCTCCCAGGCCGAACCGGAGTTACATACCACCCTGGGCCAGAGCCGTCAGCCCGGAGAAGCTAAGAGCAATTTCCACAAGACCAGGCCTCATCCCCAGGCGAGTTCACAACCCTTTGTCTGGAAAAAAAGGGGGCTGCTGGTATTGACAAGTTCAAGTTCCGCCCTCCCAGCCCACCTGCGAGCCTGCCCCACGGCCTGCCTTCCTCCCTGATCACTTTCAGGGCTTCGACGGCCAATTCCACCTGGTCTCCAGCAGGTGTGGCGAGACCCTCAGTCTCCCACCTCCTCCTGTCTCTGCTTTCCTCCTTCCAAACAACCCAGGGCACGGGGGCTCGCTCAGCCCAGGGAGGGCTGGCACCCTCCCAGAAGTCAAGTTCCCCTTCTCCAACAGGCAGCAGCGACAGCCTGGACTGGAGTGTGGCTGTCCGCCCCCTGGGTTACCGCGGGCCCTTTCCCCACTGCTTTCCGCGGCAGAGTTTCCCCACGACCTAGTCCTCCCCTTAAACTTCCTTCTCCTCGTACCCCCACCTCCCCAGCCTCACTGAACTCTGCCATTGCCCTCATCTAGCCCCTAAGTCCTTAAACTGGCCACTTCCTCCCACACAACTGGCCCGAAGAGCGCAGCCCTCCCTGTCGCTAACTCCTGCTGGACGGGCCACAACTTTTTTTTTGCTTTTATAGCCCTGAACCGCATCACCCAGGGCATTTCTCAACGGGACGATTCTTCCACTGCCACCGGAAAAGAAGTCCGCCCCGGCCCTGCCCTAGAAGACTGCTGGGGCGGTGCTCTGTCTCTCGGGACAACCACCCCTCCCCCCGCACCCCCGGGCAGTGCTTCAGAGCGACAAATGTCAAGGTCACATTTGGGAGGATTCCAGGGAGGGGGGTGTAAGTCCCCTTTTTGTTTCGTGATGGCAGCGGCGGTGCCCACCGTTCCCTGAAAGAGGAACTGGGTAGGGAAGGCCGCTTGGGGCCGCTTTCCAGAGGGGACAACAGATACTGCCGGGGTCGCTTCAGGTCACCCCCGCCTCCAAAAGAAGTACGAAAGAAGGGCCGGCAAAGTGTCTGGAAAATTCCAGGAGGCGGCGGAGGGATTTCTGCAGAGGGCGCATCACTATCGAGGCAGCAGCGCATGACTCAGCGGGCGGTGGCTGGACCGCGTGAGCGCCGGTGACGTCAGCGCCCCGGCGCGCGGGTGGGGGCGGGGCGGAACCGTCCCCAGTGAAGCTGGGGGTGTTGGCTGCGAGACCCCCGGCTTAGAGAACCGCGCACACGGCTGTGCTCGGTAAAGAAACCCTGGTGTGATTGTTACTTTTTTTTAATTAATATTTTTATTTATTTATTTATTTTTAGAGAGAGAAGGGAGGGAGAAAGAAAAATGTATGGTTGCCTCTCACATGGCCCCCACTGGGGACCCGGCCCGCAACCCAGGCATGTGCCCTGACTGGGAATCCAACCCGGACCCTCTGCTTCCCAGCCCGAGCTCAATCCACTGAACTACACCAGCAGGGCTGATTTTGTTACTTTCAAAATGGTTGGGCTAAATTTTATTTTTTTAAATTAAAAAGTTAAAAAAATGGTTGGAACAAATTGCTTAAAAAGTTCAGCCCCAAACTGCCACGGTAGCTTTAGGAGGATGCGTCATGGGTTTGATACGCTGTTACCAGGGGGCCTGGGCGTTTGAAGTAATCTACAAGAAAAGCTAGCCCTGCCTGGATACCACACAATACTTACTGATTGTTCATGATGTATTAAATGGGGAAAGCCAGTTGCCAAGGAACAAAAAGATCTTGTGTGTGCACAAAACAGTGTGTGTAATTGCATGGCAACCAGACAAAAGGGCATATTCAACCTCTTTCATTTCTGGATTGGGAAGTGGGAGAATAGGAAGTTTCTTTGAAAAACTAAATTTGTCTAGAGCAGTTTACGCCTGTGGTGGGCCTCAGGGGGCCCGTTCGTTTTGCGTTTTTTTTGTCTTTTGTTTTCAGGGAGCCCCTTTGGCGCCTGCCGTGGGCAGCGCCCACTGGCGGCCGTGTGCAGCGGCCCCCAGCCTGGGTCTCCTAAAGCTGAGGCACAAGTAAAGGGCTGAACTCTCGTCTCCACCCCCCACTCCCCAGGCCAGGCTGGTCCCGAGCGCTTGGTATTTTGAAAAGGGTAATTAGCACCTCCTGCACTAATGTGGCGTCCAAATGAGGGGGAGGAGGAACCATAGCCTAGGACCCTCCTGCACACAGCTCTGGCCCCTTAAGTACAGGGTGGGGAAAGGGCGGCGGTCGGAGTAACCAGAACTGAGAGTGGCCGCTGGGCCAACTCCCTGCCGGGAAGTCTCCTCCCAGAGTAACCACCCAGGCCCCAAACAAAACCGCCTTGCGACAACAGGCCCCCTTGGCAACCAGGAGGGACCAGGGGCAGGTTTTTCCCCTTGTCTCTTGGAGATGGCATCTGCGGGCAGGGCTGGGCCCAGCTGCCGCCCCCTCCCTGTAGTTCTCAGAAAACTGATGACTCTCATGTGTCCCTGGGCACAGGAGTTTGCGTGTCCAGCAAGCCCAGGCCTGTTCTCCCTGGCTGCTTCGCGGAGCTCTTCTGCCAGGGAAGATTCTGACAGCTCACCCTTCTCCAAGATCTTGTCCTGGCAATATTTTCACGGGTGGGTTGGGGAGACTGGGCTTGAGAGAACAGTGTGGAAGAAGGGAATTGCCTGTCAGAATGTTCCAGAAAGCAGAGAGGTATGTGTAATACCAAGCAAGTGCCTTCGTGCTGTGTCACTACCAGGCTGTGGGGTCAGTCCTTTATTTAGCCACAAGGCGCCTGAGTGGCGGTAGGCACTGCTGTGGCTGCCTCCCAGGCCTCACTTATGTCTCAGCCTGCTGTTCTCCCACATACCATAAGTCCCAGAAACAAACTGCCTTGGATTTTATTTTTCCAAAGAGTAGGAGTAGGTGGAGTTAGCAACACATAAAGCATTCTACAAAGCTTAGGATCTTTGTGACTTGTGTCTGGAGCTGCCCCAAGCCTCCCATAGGACAAACTGGCCCAGTGTCAGGGTCCTTGTAGAGCAGCTCTCCTGGGTCGGAATTGCCCACAGCTGGTTGTCTTTGGGAAGGAATGTATCTGGGGAGAGATGAAATGAAGATAGAAAACCACACAGGGCCGCCTCTGTCCTGCCTTGGGGGTGGGGATGGGGGCCAAGGCAGCGCTCACAGTGCAGTGGACAAACATCCGACAGACATCTGCCTCTTTCTCTACAAATAAGGCTAAAAAAATCCCTCCTCCCTGACTGTGGGAGGAGGAGGAGAGCAGGGCGGCGGTGTGTCAGCAGATTTCTCCAGATCAAAACAAGCTGTTCTGGGAACAGCAGTAAACAGGACTTGGGTTCCTGGGTGGGGTTGGGTGGAGAGGGGCCCTCCCCAGTCTGGACTGGGGCCTGGGCCTGAAGGCAACCCACTTAGGTGCTCTGGGTGGGAGGGGAAAGAAGAGCAGGAAAGGGCCCCTTGGGCAACATCCGGATTTCAGGGCAGGGCCCAGGCTCCAAGTGCTTTCTCACGGTCATGGCCATTTCCCCATCTTGTTCTGAAGTTAGCTCAGCTCTGTTGTTTCCAAACACACACCAGCCCAGGAAAGGACCCAGATTTTCTGCAGGAGCCTCTGGAGAAGAGCAGGAAGAGGGGTGGAAAGGGGTGGTACTTCAGGTCCACGCCTAGGGCAGGACAAGGGCAGAACTGCTGCTGCCACCTAAGAATGTGCCAGAACTCCACCCCATCCCCATGGGTCCGGTTCCAGAGCTGTGGCCTAGGTCACCTTGGGCTCTCTACTCACAGGAGACCCCCGGCTGGGGCTGTCTCCTCTGAACTGTGAGGACCCCGTGAGCCATGAGGCCCCTCCCTGGTCTCAGCCTGAGAAAGGAAACTGCACAGTCACGGGCGCTGGCAGGGAGCCCTTCCTGCTTGCTGGCCTCACAGCAGCCTGGACCCCGCCCCCAGCCCCCACAGGAAGTGGGCCTCAGCCTGGGCTCCAGCAGCCTGACCCTGGGCACGCCCTTAACCCCTCAAAGCCCAGCTTTCCTTCCTCCTTCCCACTTCCTTGTTCTGAGTATGGTTCCACCTGAGGGCCTCCACTCAGTGGCTCCCAGCCCTCCCCCGCCGCCCCTTCAGGCGCCCACCTGCCCAGAGGTCGCTTTCTCAGGGAGCCGCCCTCCCCATCGGGACTTGAGCTCCTTCAGGAAGGGAGTTCCATCTGTTTTGCCCTCCATCGGATCTCTGGGCCTGGCCACCCCTGGTGTGTTCCTGGCACAAAGTGGACCTCAGTAAATGTGTTGACCAGTCTGTTTTGTAAAGGTCCCCTGTCCATAATGAGGCTCTCAGTAACCATTTGTGATATTCGTGGGCTGACTGAAGCATTAGCCCCACAAACTTGAAGATGGGCCCAGACCTGGGGCCTGTCCGGCCCTGGGCTCCCAGGTCAGCAGACAAGGGGCCAGTGGGGGGCTGCTCCCTGTGGACGGGCCTAGCAGGTCACAGGGAGTGCCTGGAGTGGGGACGGGAGCCAAAGCTGGCAGAAGGCATTGGAGAGAGAGGGTGTGGGCGGTGGACACTCCCCATTCTCTGGTTTATTAACGCAGGAGGAGGTGGGCCACCCACCTGCATTTCACGTTTCCATTTTCTTGTCCCATGTGGGCCAGGAAGAGGTGGGGAAAGCTGGGAGGGCATCCTAAATGAGGAAAGGACTTCTCACATTTGACTCATGTCTCCCTGGGGGGGTCAAAGGGCCTTTGGACTCTGGGTCCCTGATGCCCTTTCTTGGCCATTGCTGGGGCAGATCCAGTTGTGGTTCCCCCGCCCCAGGGCGAGGCCTCCAGGAGATACATCTGATGGTGTCAGTCCCCTGCAACCGGATCTCCAGGACTCCCTGCCACCTGTGCCCCAACTCCTGGGCATCAGCCCTCAGAACCCCAGCCCTACCGACCCCTCCCACCTTCCCTCAGCCCTGCCCAAGCCGGCCCCGCTCTGCCCTTCTCCTGCCAGCTCCTCACTGGCTCCCTGTGTCCCGAAGCCCCTGCTCCTCAGTGCTCGCCAGACCCGCCTGCCCCCCCCATGCCAAACACCTGTGCTCTTGCTCCCCAGTCTCCAGCAGAGGGAAGGCCAGTGGAATGAGGGACCCAGCCCTCAAGTCTTGCCTCCCTCAACCACTGATCTCCTAGGCCTCCTCGTTGCCAACTCAGCCAGTCCCAGCTTTCAGAGACCCCACCCTTTAGCCTGTGCTCACCTTGCCAGCCTCCCTCCAGCCCCACCCGCCAGGAATCCTGGTGACAGCTCCTTTGGGCGGATAGCCGCACCCACCACCTTCCACCCCTAGGTTTGCACAGCCCCTAAGCACCCCTCTGCCTTCCCCAGGGCCTGCCTGCAGCCCCCTCGGTCAGAGCCTCCCACTTCTGCTGGGGCCTGTCCGTGGTCAGTCAGTCAGGCCTGAGCCTTGTTGGCCCCACAGTGAGCCCCCAGAGCCCTGGTGGCTCAGACTGTCCTTGAGCTTCTGAAGGTTGCTTTCTGCTGATTCCCCCTTGGCCTGCCCGAGTGACATTTGTAAGCAAGGTGTGCATGGTGCCAGGACCTCTACTGGGAAAGCGGAAACACTCTAAATGGTTCTCTTTGCCTTTGGAGGCTGCTGACCTTGACACTCTGAGGGAGACCTGTGCTCTCATTGGCCCAGAATATCAACAGTCACCACCACCCCCTCCACCAAATGCCAAGGTCAAATGGGCAGGAGAGACAGAAATCCTAGGGAAGAGTTGGGACTATTATTACTCCCCCTCTTGCAAATTATAGTTATGACAAGTAGTTTTAAAATAGCTGCAGGGCTCAGTATGGGTGGTGGAGGGAGGTGCTGAGAGAGGGGACAGGACAGTTGGGAAGGGGGAGGGACCTGGGACAGTCAGCTCCTGTGGGCACAGGGTGAAGCAGGAGGGAGATGAGTAACCCCAGGGTGTGTCCACCTACCTCCTGGATTCCCCCAAATAACCCTAGTTTTAAACATTTTGACTCAGTTGTCATTTCACAGGAAAAAAAGAAAAAAATTCCGAAGCAGAATCTGTTTTCAGGACATGGATTGTGATCTTTGGAGAACGTGGGTCCATCACAAAATGAGGAACCTAGGGGGAACCCCTGTACCTGGTACTCTTAGAGGTCCAGGAATCCTCCGTCGTGACCCAAAAGAAGGTGGTGGCGGTCAGGAGCCAGGATGCCTGCTCAGCGAGGGTGTGGGCGTGCAGTATCAGACCCAAGCCCCGGGACTTTCCAGCTGCTTAGAGCCGGTGGGCGGTGCCAGTTTGCAGCCTCAGCAGCCGAACTGGAGGAGGAAAGGGTGGGCTCAGCTGCCCCCTGCTGGCCAAAGCCGGACCAGCAACCAGCATGCAGGAACCTTGGCGGACTTCCCGCCTGCTCTTCTCCCTTATATTCTGCAGCCAAGTCGGAGCAGGAAAAGCAGCTGAAATTGGGGCACCAGACTTGCTGCTTAAAACCGAATCCTGGCTCCTGGCGTGCCCTGCCACCCATTCCGGATGAGGTTGGATAATCTGCCCGCCTTCTCTTAAATGTGGGGCTGAGCTGGACAGGGCCAAAGTGTCAGGATGCTCCCAGATGCTGCAAGTGGTGGAGAACTGACCCAGAAATGCCCCAGCCTCCGTCAGGACAGTGGGATTACCTGTGTTGATTGTTCAGTGGGCTGTTACCTGACGAGTTAGGAGGAGCGTGGGAGCTGCAAAGATCCTGTCCCACAGCACTGACTCCCAGGGGTAGGCTTCTCCTCAGGGTCTCCTCGGCTCTGGGGGCCTGCAGAGCCAGGTGCTGGCCGAGCTAGGCCAGGCCATGCATGCCAGGCCGCTGCGGGTAACCACTCCTGCTTCTCCATGCAACCGAAGGGCAGCTGGTATTTTAGAACAACCTTGATGCAAGTAAAACACCCCAAGAGAGATGAAGACAATAAACTATGAGGGTGGTATTATGGGTTGAATTGTTGAATGCTGTCCCTCCAATAAAAGTATGTTGAAGCCCTGACCCTCAGTACCTCAAAATCTGATCTTAGCTAAAACTGGGACCCTCACAGGTATAGTTAGGAGGAAGTGGGGTAGGGTGGGCCCCTAACCCAGTGTGACTGGGGTCTTTGTGAGAGAATGGCCACATGATGATGCAGGCAGAGATTGGGCTTATGCAGCTGCAAGCCAAGGAGCACCACAGACTGCCAGCAAAACCCCAGAAGCTGAGAGAGGCAGGAGGGACCCCCTGCAGCTGCAGGGAGAGCTTGGCCCCGGCCATACCTTGGTGGTGGACTTCCGGCCTCCGGAACTATGAGACATGCATTTCTGTTATTTTAAGCCCTGCCCCCTCCCCATTTGTAGGAGTCTGTTCAGGCAGCCCCAGGGAACTACTGCAGGCGGGAATGAAGGGGGCATGAAAATGACCTGGAACACGGTGGGTCATACAGGATGAGTGAATGAATGAACCCGGCAGAACCACACAGATGCAGCCGTTGCGGGCCACACGTTTCACATCTGTCACTCAGTGTTACCACAGCATCATAAGGTGGGGGGGCCTTGGTTGTCCCCACTTGGCAGATGAAGAAACTGGGACTCAGAGAGCTAGCTCTTGATTCCACAATCAGGAGCCTTGCCAACTACCTCCCCGCCGCTGCAGACAGGTGCCATCATTTACAGAGGTGTGCAAAACACGTGTTCCGCCCTTGGGAGTGCGGAGAGATCAGACAGGCATCACTCTTCCCCAGGAACCTGAAGAAGCAGGTGTTATGCCCACCCCCAGTTTAGATAACAGGTGGAAGCCCAGACTTACAACTTGCCTAAAGCTACACAGCAGGGGGAGGAGAGTTAACCAATGAACAGGGCCTTGGGGGAACCAGTCCGTTCTGCTCCCAGAGGACAGCCGTCCAGTCGTCCTCTGACAGGTGAGGTGTTAGCAGCAGGAATGAAATGGTGCCAGGCATCAAGCTCAGTGCAGCAACCTCAGTTCCTGAGCTCTGGCTAAGAGAAGAATTCACAGCCCAGACTCAAATTATATCAGAAAGTTTATTTATTTATTTTAAAATTATTACTTATTGATTTTAGAGAGAGGAACGGTGATCTGGGAGGCTATGCCACTGGATCCTGCAGAACACCTACTAAAGTAGGCCCCTCCACCAAGCCCAGGAGACACAGTGGCTTACCTGATACACAGGAACAGACACAGGGGGGCTGTCGAAGCGAGAAGACAAAGAAACATGCCCCAGATGAAAGACCAGAACAAAACTCCAACTAAACAAACTGGAGACAGGCAATGTCCTAGATGCAGAGTTTAAAAGACTTGTTGTGCCTGGCTGGTGTAGCTCAGTGGATTGAACGCGGGCTGGGAACCAGAGGGTCCCGGTTCGATTCCCAGTCAGGGCACATGCCTGGGTTGCGGGCCAGGTCCCCGTGAGGGCCATGTGAGGAGCAACCATACATTGCTATTTCTCTCCCTCTCTGTCTCCCTCCCTTTCCCTCTCTCTAAAAATAAATAAATAAAATCTTAAAAAAACATTAAAAAAAAAAAAAAGACTTGTTGTAAAGATGCTCAGTGAACTTGGTGAGGACCTCAACAGCATGAAAAGGGAAATGAAATAAAGAATGGCTGGGGGGGGAGTGGGTATAAGGGGACTAAATGGTAATGGAAAAAATACAATAAAAATAAATAAATTTTCAAAAAAGAATAATTTACAAGGAATCAACAGTAAAGTAGATGAAGCCAAGAATTCAATCAGCAATTTTGGCCCTGGCTGGTGTGACTCAGTGGATTGAGCACCAGCCTGCAAACTGAAAGGTCACCGGTTCGCTTCCCAGTCAGGGCACATGCCTGGGTTGTGGGCCAGGTCCCCGGTTGGGAGCATGCAAGAGGCAACTGTTTCTCTCTCACACAATGATGTTTCTCTCCTTCTCTGTCTCCTTTCCTCTCCCTCCCTCTAAAAATAAAATAAATAAAATCTTGGAATATAAGGACACAAGAAACACCCAATCAGAACAGGAAAAAGAAAAAGGAGATAGTGTAAGGAGCCTCTGGGACAACTTCAGGAGTCCCAAGATTTGCATCAGGGGGGTTGGAGGTGCTGGTAGGAGAAGAGAGAAACCGGGAAATTGAAAATCTATTTGAAAATATCATGACAGAAAACTTCCCTAACCTGGTGAAGGAAACAGACATACAAGTCCAGGAAGCACAGAGAGTCCCAAACAAGTTGGACCCAAAGAGGACCACACCAAGACACATCAAAATTAAAATGCCAAAGGTTAAATATAAAGAGAGAATCTTAAAAGCAGCCAGAGAAAAGGGGACAGTTACCTACAACGGAGCTCCCATAAGACTGTCAGCTGATTTCTCAACAGAAACTTTGCAGGCCAGAAGGGACTAGCAAAACATATTCAAAGTGATAAAAAGCAAGGGCCTACAACCAAGATTACTCTATCCAGCAAAGCTATCATTTAGAATCAAAGAACATATAAAGAGCTTCCCAGACAAGCAAAAGCTAAAGGATTTCATCACCACCAAACCATTATTACATGAAATGTTAAAGGGTCTTCTTTAAGAAGAAGAAAAAATTATTAAAAAAAAAAAAAAAAAAAGAACAATAGCCCTGGCTGGTGTGGCTCAGTGGATTGAGCACCAGCCTGCAAACCAAAGAGTCACTGGTTTGATTCCCAGTCAGGGCACATGCCTGGGTTGCAGGCCAGGTCCCCGTAGGGAGCTTGCGAGAGGCAACCACACATTGATGCTTCTCTCCCTCTTTCTCCCTCCCTTCCTCTGTCTAAAAATAAATAATCTTTAAAAAATATGAACAATAAAATGTCAATAAATACATATCAACAATTGAATCTAAAAAAATTAATGAACAGGCAGAGCACAGATTCACTCTGATGGTTGCTGGATGGGAAGAGGGTTGGGGACTGGGCAAAAAAGGTGGTGGGTGAAATGGGTCCTTTACAAAACCTGACAAGCTGAGGGGAGGCCTGCGAGGCGGCCTTACAAACTCAGACCTGAACTATCCACAAATGCTCTGAAATGTAAATTTACTAAAAGCAGCTTATGGCAGGTGGTCTTGTCCTAGGCTAAAATCTTCCATGACAAAAGTCAGTCTCCACTGTAAGCCTGTCTGCTGTCCTTTTGCATCTCGATAACGCACCTTTGGAATGTCAAAGTAACTCCCTTTCTGGACCACTCCAAGGACCAGCACTTCCCACAAATCCTCATTGTTATTGCCAGCAGGTTAATTGTTGACTGTTCACTACCCTGTACCCACCTGTGCAAAAGGAGCACGTGTCTGTCATTTTATTTTCCATCCAGTCCCAGCGGTCCCCCCCTTGCTTTCTCCCCACCTCCCTAATCTATCACCAATGGGTTTTGTGTGATTGTCACGTATAAAATAAGGTGCAAAACTGCTCACGTTCCAGAGCATCTCCTCAGTCTGTTGAGGCTTTCTTCCCAGCAACTGTCATCAGTTTGGCTCAAATAAACTCCCAAAAACTCTCTGCAGGTTTGAATGTTTTTTATGTTGACAAAGGGATGGGATCAAGAAGTACAAATTGGGGCAGAAAACTGTACTTGAACAACAATTTTTAAAAATGTTAAAAAAAATAAAATAAAATATAAAAAAAAACAAAAAGTACAAACTGGCAGGAACAGGACAGCCGGGGGACGTGAAGCACAGCACAGGGAGCACGGCCAGCGATGTTCTAACAGCTGTGTGGCGTCAGACGGGTGTGGGATTTATCAGATGCTCGTTTAGTAGTTACGTAATGTCTAATCACGGCCGTGTACACCTGGAACTAATATATTGCATGTCAACCGTAATTGAAACATAAAAAACGATTAAAAAAATAAAGTAGCCCCTCAGCTGACTACAGGAAGACTACCTGGATTACCCACCTCGGCCCAGTATAATAACCACAAGGGTCCTTAAACATGGAAGAGAAAGGCAGAGGAGCGCCAGGGAATGTGAGGAGGGCAAGTCCCAGGTTGTGCTGTGAGGACCCCCCTCGCCTTCGCTGGCTTTGAAGATGAAGAAGCAACGAGCCAAGGATCGCCTATGGCCTCTAGAAGCTGGAAAAGTGAACAGACTCGCCCCTAGAGCAGGAGCCGCAGCCTTGCCCCATGCCCGACCTTGGCCCAGTGAGACCCCGCTCAGACCCCTGACCTCCAGAACTCTGAGATCGTGCGTGCCCCACAACTAAGCTTGTGGTCACTTGTTACAGCAGCTGCAGGAAACCGGCACAGGTGGTGAGGGCGGAGGGGCCTGGGTGCAGGGCGGGCGCCAGGCCTGCGGGGCCCAGGCTACTGGTGCTCCCTCACCCACCAGGGGTGGGGCCCTGTGCTCAGGTGAATCCCGTAATCCCGCTCTCCCTCCCAGCTTTCTGGACACAGAATGTCCCCAACCCCCAAGTGGTGCTCACCCCTCAAGAGCGCAGCTTCCGGTGGGGCTCCCAGTGCTCCAGAGGGACGGCCTGATGCTGGCCCTGCCCCGCAGAACCTGTGAGAGACCCACTGCCCCCTGGCCTCACCCTCAGGGAGGGCTCACGAGTCACCCAGACCCCCTGGGCTCTCCGGCCTCACCCCTGAGGCGTTGTGCCCAGGTGTGAGGAGGAACCTAGTGGCATGTGGCTTAGGTTCACAGGACAGGGACAAATGCTCCAGCCAGCTTTCTGTCGCTCCTGTTTCATTGCCTCTCGGCAGAGCATCTATCTACCTTGGTCCCCACCGCGAACCCCCAAATCCCTCTTGGATCTTCTTTCCCTGACCAACCGCCAATGCTGGGAAACCTCACTCTGGCTTCACCGGATGTTTGAAGCCCCGAGGGCTGCATCCCTTGACAAAAGGCCAACCCACGGCTATGACCACCGGCTATGACCACCTCGCAGGCCATAATTAACTCCCTCTCCCGTGACCGGGCAGCTCAACTGGTGAGAGTGTTATCCCCGATACACCAAGGTTGCAGGTTTGATCTCCAGTCAGGGCACACATAAGAATCAACCAATGAATGCATAAATACAACGAAAAAAAAAGATGTTTCTCTCTCTCTCAAATCAACAATTAAAAAACCCACACTCTTATTTCATATCATAAACTACCCCAACATTGCTGGAAACTGATTTTATTACTAAGTCACATGGTACAAAAGAATTGAGAATATTCAAAGGACATTCAGTAAAATGCTGCTTTGTCCCAAAGGACAGGCAGGAAAGGTTAAGGCACAATGGATGCTCAGAAAAGATGAGAAAGACAAGACTGAAAACAAGTCATTTGTGTACACACACACCCGCCACACCCCACAGGCCCCTGTGGGCCCATCAGATAAGACTTCACTTGGCATCAAAACAGTGAGTGGGAGGGGAGGACGCAGGGCGGGGAGCCAGGCGGCCGGCAGCCGGTGAGGTGAGTCACTCCAGAGGAGAGACAAGATGTCCTTTGGCTGGGACATTCCGGAAGGCTGGGGCACTTCTTTATTATGACAGATAACAAAGGCCCAGCTGCCAGAAGGCAGGCCCACGTCAGAACATCTGGGGTGTTCAAAAGGCGTGAAAGGCAGTAGGTGGGCTGGGGCATCGAAGGGGAAGACACAGCAAGCCCCGTGCTGCGCCTGGGCCGCCTCTTTCCCACCAAGGCCCAGGAAGCACCCAGAGCCAGGGCCCCACCGTGGGGGAGCCCACCACCTTCACCCTCTGTCGCTGGTTCCCCAGAAAGAGGAGACCAGATGGGCTGGTGGGGTGGGGTCAGGCCAGGTGGAGAGCACAGCGCCCCGATGGGGAGCCAGAGGCTCTGAGGTTGTGGGGTTCTCATGAGTTGCCCCAGAGGTCACGGGCGTCATGGAACCAAAGCAGATGGGAAAAGAACAAAACCCAAACGGGAAGCCCATGGGGAGCTTTTCTGAGTGTGGAGAGAGGATCTGGTGGGCCTGCTGGGCCTGTTCTCTTGCAGAACAGTGACATCACCAGAAGCTAGAAAAAAGGCACTTTCCTTCTGGTCGGTGTCTCCTGCCTGCAAGAGAGGCCTGAGTGAGGGGCCCAGGTGCCCGCTGAGCTGGGCCCTGCCCAGCTCCCTCCGGCTGCATCCAGCCAGGGAGGGCACCAGTGGGGCCTCTCCTCTTCCTGCCACGGCTCCCCCCGGGCAGCCCCCGTCCCATTCCTGCAGCAATGGCCCACCTGGCAGCGTGGCTGGAATGCGGGCTGAGGAACGCAGGGATGTGGTCACCGAAGTCCAGAGAATACACCAGAGACACACACTTGACCTGCAGGTCCTAAGCCCTATTCCTTGGCCACCTGCCATGGGGGTCGCCAGTGTGGGCTACAGAGCAGGGGACACTGTCCATCCTGAGGGGCACAAAGGTGAGTCCCTGGGTGAAAGAGGGAGGTCAGGGCCTGATCAGGTGGTCCTGAGATGGCAGCGGGGCCAGAGTGCAGAGAAGGGCAGGCAGGCTGCAAGAGGGACCGTGTGGGGTCCCTGAGCAGTGCTGCACAGCCCCGGCACCGTCCGGCAGAGAAGGCACTCCTCCGGGCTCCGAGGCAGCCTTCCTCTCCAACTCGATAGCCTGGCCCGCCGCTCCCTGTGCCCTCCTCCTGCCCGCAGCGCTGCCTCAGCTCCGCTCCAGGCTCTCGGCCGGCTGCACCACGGTGTAGCTCCCGTGGCCCACGGACAGCTGCCGGCTGAAGAAGGACGTTGTGCGCTTCGGCTTCACCCGCTTGATCTGCTCGCCTGTCGGGGAGTAAGAGGAGCGCACTGAGGAGACGGCTTCCCGGCCCCGGCCCCAGGAAGCCTGGCTTGGGCTGAGCTGCCCCTTCGCACCTGCCACCTTTCTGGCCTCGTTCCCCCCACCCATCCTTCCACCAGCGACAGGATGGGTGGGTCGGGCGTGTCGCCAGCCTCCCAAATCAGAGGCAAACCCAAGTTTGTGTGTGATGCTGGGCCAGCTGTGGTGCCTGAGGAGCTTCTGCTAAAACCTGTTCCAGAACAGACTAAAGAAAAAAAAAAGAATAGACTAAAGTCACAAAGTACCTACAACATTCACGACGAGCCTCACCAAGGTGAAAAGAATTCTTACAGGTTAAATATTTCACGCCAGGCCATCAAGGTCAACGCCAATGGTCATGAACCACGCTGATAATGCACCCTCGATGTGACATGACAAAAATGGCACTCTGCCTGTGTCCCTCCTCCCTAAAAGCCATAAGCCCAGTCACCTCCAGGAAAGGGGGATCCTGCAATAAACACCCCTGACCAGTTCCCCTCACAACTGCCAAGGTCACAAAAGGAAAGCCAGAAACCGTCACAGCCAAGAGGAGCCTATGGAGACGGGACAACTGAATGCAGTGCGGTGTCCTGGACAGGATCGTGGAACTAAGAAAGGTCAGCAGGTCAAAACTAAGGCCTTTAGTTAATAATACCATATCAATATTGGTTCATTAGTTATAAATAAATACACCATATTAATATAAGATGTTAATGTTTTTTTTAGTCAAGAAAAAAAAAGCCCTGGTTGGTGTGGCTCAGTGGACTGAGCACAGGCCTATGAACCAAAGGGTCGCTGGTTCAATTCCCAGTCAGGGCATGTGCCTGGGTTGCAGGCCAGGTCAGGTCCCCAGTAGGGTGCGCATGATAGGTAACCACACACTGATGCTTCTCTCCCTCTCTTTCTCCCTCCATTTCCCTCCCTAAAAATAAATAAAATCTTGAAAAGAAAAAGAAAAACAGGCAACATAAGTGAAGAAAATATAAATAATCGAGCACATAAAAATGGTCTAACTTCACTAGTATTCAAACAGCAACCCACACCCGTTCTCTCTGGACGATAACAATGCCCATTATCATCCAGATGCGGAAGACTAGGGACTCCCGAGGTCTGCAGCAACACAGGTGGGCACAGAAACGATGGGATCTCATCCTGTGAAATCAGCACAACTGGCAAAAAAAATGCGATGCTCTAAACGCAAAGTCGTATCTGGGATTGGGTCCTGGAGCAGACAGGACGTTCGTGGGGGAGCTGGTGAAACCCAGAAGTCTCTACGGCTAATAATGCTGTACCACCTCGTTCACTGGTGAGGGAGGGTGTGGAGGCAGGTGCCGCCCTCTCTTCTGGGAGGGGTACAAGTGGGCACACCCCAGGACCCAGCAACCCCATTTCTAGGAATTTATCCTGAGGAAACAGTTCAGAGTCCAAGAAGGACTTAGCTACAGGCATGATGTTTGTAGTAGCTGAAAACTGGAAATAACTATGATGCCCACCAGTAGGGGACGGGGTGGAAACGCTAACCATGCTGAGCAAGACTGTAAGTGGTAACAATTGCGTTACGGAAAAATTATTTTGCTTTTTCCAGTTGTAAAAATGACATGCTTGTAGAAAACTTAAACGCTACGAAAAGCGCAAAGGAGAGAGTAAGAGTCATGGCAACCGATGGCCGCAGCGGGGGGGCCCCCCCCCCCCCCACACACAGACGCCGTCTGCGCGCTGCTGGCCCATTTCCGGGCTTTTTCTACTTAGTATTATTTTGTAAACATCTTGCCTTTTAAATGTAAGTCTGTGTTACTGCATTAAAAAGCCCTTTTTATTCTGGAATAATTCTAGATTTATAGAGATGCTGCAAAGACAGTAATACCCTCATCCAGCCCCTCCTGATGTTAGCACCTTCTGCTGCCCTAGTGTGTCTGTCAAAGCTACAAAGTGAATGTTGGTACCTCATTACTAACTCGAGGGACTCCTGGGTTTTACCAGCTCCTCCACAAACGTCCTGTCTGCTCCAGGGCCCAATCCCATATACCACATTTGGGGCACCGCATTTTTACCAGCTGCGCTGATTCGCAGGATGAGGTCCCACCGTTCCTGTGCCCACCTGCGTCGCAGCAGACCTCAGGAGTTTCTACTCTTTTCCGTCTGGATGGTCCTGCACAAACTCATCTGTGAACACAGCAGCCAGAGGGAGAGGACAGGACTCCTACCCCAGGGCCCCAGAGGCCTCCAGTTCCCGATCGTAGAGCTCAGATTTGACACTACCCATTGACTAACCCAGCCCTCCCCCGCCTCCAGAGCGCCCCACGGCATGCTTATGTACACGTGTGCGCATGCGGGAGGGTGTGTGGGTACGTATATCATGAAAGCGTCACTCACCCTCCTCCACGTAGTCAATGGTGGAGAGGTGCTGGATCCGGCTGCACACCACGCTGCCCTGTCTCCGTAGCTGGGGGCGCTGAGTGGGAGGGGTTGAGGAGCCAGGGGCGGAGGAGAGGCCAGACCCACTCTCCTGGGGGGCGTCGGGCTCTGAGGCCTGGTTTAGCTCAATGCAGTACTCAATGAGGCCGCTCATCAGTTCAGCCTGGGCAGGGGAGAGAGGCCCACGTGAGGACTGCGGGGTGAGCTATGGCCCAGGCCCAGGTTTTCCAACCCCACAGAGCCAGGAACCAGAGGGACGTCCCCTGCCCGCTCCCTGGTGGGAGAGGCAAATGAGGAAACAAATACCATTCAGACAGCCCTGCCAGGTAGCTCAGTTGGTTGGAGCATCATCCCCATAAGCCAAGGTTGCGGGTTCAATTCCCGGTCAAGGCACATATAAGAATCAACCAACGAATGCATAACGCTCTCTCTCTTTATCTCTAAAAATCATAAATAGAAAAGAAAAACCCTGCCTCTTAAAAAAAACCATTCACACAAGAAAGGAAGTAGGGGCACGGCAGGTGTCCCATCTGGGGTGACATTACAGGCCACTCCTGGAGGACGAGCAGGGTCCCGGGATCCCAGGCCTGGAAGGCGGGTGGGGGAGAGTGTTCTAGTCAGACGCACAGGCCAGGAAGGCAGCAGGGCTGCGGCGCGCAGGCCAGGAGGCGGGAGAAGCCCGGCAGCTACTGGGAGGACAAGCGGGGAGGACGGGGCCCAGGCAGGGCTTCCTGGCCTGAGGGAATTGGGTGCGTGGTGGCTGAGAGGAAAGGCTGCGGGCCTCCGAGGAGGGGAAGACAGCAGGGAGGGTGTGGGTGTGCAGTGGGTGGCTCCTTCTGAGCACACTCTTTAAAAGTGAGGCCCTCTCAACATGTTGGAAACATAACACATGTTGATATAAAAAGCGAAGTGACCAGATGTCAGTGACCACAGTCTGGACACCATAGGACAGGCCATGTCAGGGGACCGACAGATCCAGACACAGAGATCTGTCAGTGAGAGGTGTTCCCTGGTCAGGCAACGCGTATTACTGGATGCCCACCTTGTGCCTGGTGCTGCGGTAGGCAGTGAGACGGGGTGGGGACCGGGACAGGTGGAAAGCTCACCTTGTGTTCCCCCGAGAACCCACTGGGGGAGCGGAGCCAGAGGCCACAGGGGTGGCCCCACGGCGACAGATGTGGCCGCTAAGGGGTGAGGAACGGGGAGGGAGGTGCAGAGAGCAGAGTGGCTCTGTAGGGTCTAGAGACCCCGGGGTAGGCAGGAGCGGTGTGGGGTGACCGCTTTCAGAGACGGGAGTCCCTGGGGTGGTGTCTGCCTGCAGAGGCGCTGAGATGACAGGCGAGAGAAACACAGTCCTGACTAGGCCCTGGGGGTGGGGGTGCCTCTCCCTGAGGGGGGAGACAGGCAGTGGAGGCGGCCTAACCCTTCCATGCCTGCTCCTCACCCGAGAGCAGCCAGCTCAAGATGAGACGGAGGGAGCTGGCGGGAGGCGCTCGCACCGCCCTGGGAAGCCCCAGCCAACAGCCACTGCCTGATGCGGGCGAACACCCCAGACCAGGCCCTGGGCGCCCAGGCCCTCCCACCCCACTCACCCCCAGTGCGGGCGACACCCCACTACCTGCTTGGAGTAGATCTTGAGGAGCTTGTTCACCGGTGTGCCTTCATTGTTCCCATCGAACTCCAGCCACAGGACAGACTCTTCCTCCTCGGGGGACGTGTGGTCCCAGGACAGCTCCTGGAAGCGCAGGCCCAGCAGCACGTGCTGGTCAGCGGGAGAGGCAGAGCTTGGTTCAGTGTTACCAGGAGGTGACTCCTGGCTGTTTAACTCCAAGGCTGGGTCTACATTCGTGCATGTGTGAGTTTCTCTGAGGAAAGGAGTCCCCTGGAAGGGGGCGGGGCCTGGGGAGGCCTAGGCAGTGACCTGTAGCACTTCTCACCCTCGGGTGGAGGCCCTGACACCCCCGACAGCCAGGACACCCGCGAGGGAGGAGAGGGGAACCAGGAGCTGATGTCCAGCCACTGGCTGGGCAGCACCGCCGGGTCCTCCAGGCACAGGAGTTCGTCCCAGCGGCAGCCTCCCCCACGAAGCCACCCCCTTGCCTAGCACACTGGGCAGAAAAGCTGCCCCACAACAGACCTGGAGAAGCACCCAGGATGACAGTAAAAGCCCCAGAGACACCCAAGGGAGGCAGGGGTCCTCCCAGATAGACCACCCACCCTGCCCAAGGCCAACCACAGGCCCACGGGAACCAGGAAGGCCTGGGTAAGGACCCCACTCCCTTCCTCTCCGCGGAGACCCCCCTGCAGGTCCCACCCGGGAGGAGCAAGGCACCTTCTCCCTGTTGTCGATGACATGCACGCCCTCCAGGCTGATGGCTACAGTCACGGGCTTTCGCCCGCCCCGGTGCAGAAAGCCCTGGGCCGGCTTGTCCACCTCGCCGTGAAAGAAGGCACACCTGGGGGTGGGGAGCTGGTGTCAGCCTGGCCCCTCCAGCACCGGGGACAGACGGCCTGGGGTCTCGAGCAGCTTAGCTGTTCAGGTAACTGCAGGTTAAATGGAAGCCTGCCCCGGGGTGGGGTAAGAGGGAGGCTGCTTGGAGGTGGTGGCATCTGAGCTGGGCCTGCAGGACAGGAGGGTTTGAACAGGCAGGAGGTCGAACTGAGTGTCACAGAGAAGGAGGGCACCACAGGCAGAGGGAAGAGCGTGGACCCAGGTGTGGATGTGAGGTTCACGGAGCCACCAGGAGCCCGAGGTCTCAGGAGCTGAGGCCACACCAGGCTGGGAGAGCCCCGCTGCCTGTGCCCGCTTCGGCAGCTGAGAGGGGTCAAGGCTGCACCTGCTTGGGACGCACGAGGCGGTTGGCGTTAGGGATAGGGAAGCAGCTTCGGGGCTTGACACTGAGAAGGAAAAGGGGTGAAGTGGCTTTGGGACACCAATGCACTGAGCTACCACGCTCTCCCACTTCTGTGGCTGCCCTGGCTCCTCGCCCCCTTGCCCTCGGCTACGCCAGCGGCCTAGTCAGTCCCGCTCTGTGACTGCTGGCACCGGCGCAGGGGGCTGAAGACAAGCACCGCTACCTTCCATTACTGAGAGCAGCCCACGCCTGTCCCCGCTCCCGGAAGACTTCTACAGGCTTGGCTGAGGGCGGGGGAAACGGAAGCCACCAGAAGAGGGGTCACTCGCCCGCCCTCACCTCGGGCTTCCACTCTCTGCCGGGCGGTCCCTGTCAGCACACACCTCGCCCGTCACCGAGTTAACTTCGGCCCCCAGCGTGCACTACCGCTCCAGCCCCCGACTCCACAGCACAGCGCAGCTCCCTCCAAGACTTGGTTACGCTCCCTGCCCCAGGCTTCCTCTCGCTCTCCTTGACCTGCGGTCTCCTCCACGATGCTGGAGCCAAGGACAACTATCTGCCACACAGGACCTGTCAAACTTGACCTTGAAGCAGCAGCACGGGATGCTCAGTCACTCCCTCCTTGATACCTCCCGCCTTGCTGGTCTGGACCCTCCTCCCACCCACAGACGGGGACCGTCACTCTGCGCCCGCGGTTTCAAACACCATCCATGTGCCGCTGACTCACTGTCACTACCCCACTCACAAACCCAAACACCTACTCAGAGCTGCCACCTGGCTATCTAGCGAGCATCTCGAAAGCAGCACGTGCTGAGGCCCCCAGCCTTCCCGGGCCTGTCCCCTGCATGGCCCCATTTCAGCTGATGACAATGTCATCCTCCAGCTGCTTGGGCCGGAGACCTGGAGCCCTGCCCCCCCCTCACTGCATCTCTAGCCAGAAAGTCCTGTCAAGTCCATCCTCAGCACCTCCAGAGTCTGGCCATGTCCCGCCTCCTACACGAGGAGGCTACCACCTGGCCTCAGCCAGGTCACTCCCGTGGAGAAATGTCACAGTCCTCAGGTGGGCCGCCTGCAGCCCCTGCCCACCTGTAGTCTGTTCTTCACTTCTACTGCTCAGTGTCTCTCTCCACTAGACCGGCGGCGTCGCCAGGCAGGGATCAGGGTCTCTGCTTGCCAAGGTGTCGCCTGTGCCCAGAGTGCCACCACGGCAGGCAGACCAGCGCCGCCGGCAGGAGGCTGACCGTGTGGACAGCAGTAGTGGCCGGTCAGCAGGCCCACTGACCAAGAGACTGGGGCAGGAGGGAGGAGCAGACCTGCCCAGGCTGTCCTAGTCTGTGAGAGGAGGAAGGGAAGGACAAGTGTCCAGCTCGGGACCCGTGGGGCTGGAGGTGCTAGCATCAAGGTCCACCTCACGTGAGGACGGAGCTCGGCTGGAGTGGGGACAGGCTCACGGGCGCGCCACGCTAGCGAGTGCCAGGCTGTCACAGGACAGGCGGCTGCGGCTGCCGCGACGACACTCACCCGTAATAGGGCAGCTCGTGGCACTTGCGGAGGTAGGCGTGGTAGTGGGTCCTCAGGGAAGCCTCGCACGCGCCGTTGCCGCTGGCCGCTTCCTGCACCTTGCGGTAGGCGTTGAGCAGGCCCTGCTCGCTGGTCCCGGCCTTGGCCCCACGGCCCCGGAGGGCGGCAAAGAGCCTGTGGCCCCGCCTACACAGGTGGGCAGGGAGGAAGGAGTCCAGCTGCTCCCTGCGGAGGGAGGGAGAGGATGCTCGGCGTGAGGAGGGGCTCCGGGCCAGGGGCTGGCCGCGGCTGCCCAGGTCTTCCGGGCGGGCACGGTCACGAGGTGGGGGCCCTGGACACGGACCGCCAGGAGTCCTGCTGCGCCGTCCCAGCAGCACGCCTGACGGGCGAGGGCCCTGAAGGGAAAGTCGGGAAACGGGGAAGAAAGGAAACCAGGGCGAGGCCAGAGGGCTCCACAGAGACATCTGGGGCACAAGGAAGGGGGTCTACACTTCCGAACTGGTGGGAATCTGACCACCGAAAAACGGGGCAAGTGACCCGGAACTGTCAATGTGTGTTCCGCCCACCAGGGATGTGAAAAGCACCGGCCTCCCACCCAGCGACACAGGTTCGTGGAAGAAAGGAAGAGGAAAGAGCCCAGGCGTGACTGCACGTCCTTCCTGTCCCAGCAGTCCGTGACGACGTGGGCCGCGCGCCGGCCGTTCTGTCTAAACCACAGCTGGAGCCTCAGTCTCTGAGCACTGGGCGCCCAGCCTTGCTGCGGCTTCCAGGGCACCGGGCACCCGGGCCATGGGGCAGGGTGGGTGGCCGGGCCAGCAGGAGGGCTGGGGGACTTGTGGGGGCCAGGAGAGGCCCAACCGCAGGGCGGCCGGAGGAGGGGCCTCCAGGGGGCTGCCCGCCCTTCTCGGGGCTGCTGCGGGCATTTCCATCACTTGTCCCCCCACCCCGCACAGTCCCTGACCAGCTCCATCCTGACCTCAGAGGGAGGCTGAATGCCACGCTCATGCACATCTAGGGCTCCTCGGGCTGGCGGCTCTTCTCACAGATGTCACTTCCCCCGAGTCCCCCTGCCCCGGCCCCTCATCCCCGGCAGAGGAGGAAAAGGAAGCTCAGAGAGGCAGGCTGGCCCACCCAAGGTCCCACAGGGTCCAGGCCAGCCCTGGGGCCGAGGCCCCCTGACCGGGGACTCGCAAGAACTAAGGCCACTTGAAAGCAGGATTCCGGGGCAACCCTCCCCACCCTGCACCCCTGCCTCAGGTCGCGCTGGCCTTCACCTCAGGGCGCAGGCCGTGGGCTGGCCCGGCCGGAAGGGACCGAGCTGCAGGCGGCACACCAGCGCGCCCAGGGCCTCGCAGTCCTCCATGTCACACGGGTACCGCGCCGCCAGCACGTTGCCCTTGGCCTCCTCGTAGAGCAGCCTCAGGACCTCTTCATCGCGGATCTGCGTGGCAAGGGGGCTGCTCAGAGCGGCTGGAGCACCGGGGTCCAGAGGTCTGCAGACACAGCTAAACACAGGGCACCGGACCGCCTGGGGTTGGCCGCCTCACCTGAAGCTCCCGCCGCTTTGGGAAAAACACGTTCCTTCGGAACTGCAGGGAAGGCTCATCTGGGGGAGAGGCCGGGGTCACTGCTCAGCCCGAGGGGCCGGTCCCCAATCCTCGGGCTCACCCGACTGCGGCTGACAAAGCCTGATGGCCAGACATGCTCCAGACAGTAGGGTGTGTGGCTCGTCTCAACATGCTCGCTGACCCCCCTCCCCCGCCCACCCACTGCTGGGCTCCCTGGGCTCCCCGGCCAGGACAAGCTGATGGGGCCTGGGGAAGACGCCGGCCCTGCCCCTCAACCAGGGCAGCCCCTGCTGCCACCAGAGGCCTGGCTGGGCCGGCAGTTGGCGCCCCAGACCCAGGTGGGCCCCGAGAGGGGCATCAGGAGCACACTGACCTGTGGCCACGTCATCGTCCGGCGCGTCAGTGAAGCGCAGCAGCAGCTCTGGCCACTGGCGGCCCAGCTTGTAGGGCTGGTGCTTGGGCTTCAGCTGCACCTCTGTAGGACGAGAGGGGGCGGCACTGCAGCCTAAGCCAGCCAGCGCGGGCAGGGGGCAGAGCAAGGCCACAGGCCAAGGCACATCAAGTACAACCGCTGCCCGCCCAACAGCGACGGGACGGCGGTCGTGGCCAGCATCACCCAAGCAGGCACTGAGCGTCCAGAACTGTCTTAGGGGTACACTCTGCAATACCCCATCCTCACTTCATCCATAGAGAAAACGAGGCTCAGAGAGGTTAAGTGGCTTATTCAAAGTCACACAGCAGAGCCAGCCTTGGACTGTCCTCTACAGTGCCCAGGGTAGGCTGCAGGTGGAAGGTGCCGGGGGTGGCAGTACAGATGGTCCCAGCACTGCCATTAGGAAGCAGAGCCCGAAGCTAGTGACTGAGACCCGAGGGGCTGCCCTCCCACCTCTAGCATCTCCCCTGGGCGCTCCAGCTGCCCTCCCATCCCGCAAGCTCCTGGCCCCCGTGGCCACAGATGCCAGCCATCCAGCTGGCCCACCTCCCCTTCTTCTCTTGCTCCCTCCCCATCCAGCCTTCCTCATTCGCTAGCATGGTCCCAGCCTGTTCGTGCCTCTGGGCCTTGCACTTGCTGTTCTTCCCGCCTCAGTCCCTTCCCCCAGAGCCTCACACGGCTGGCTGGCTTGGGTGTCAGTTCAGGCGCCATCTTCCCTGGACCCTTAGCTAGGGCAGCCCCTCCCTGTCATTACCACCCCAACTGTGTCCCACCTGGGTGACTTTGCCATGGTCAGCACTATCTGGCACCACCTCCCTGTGCGTGCCCCCACCGGCCTGAGTGTCACGAGAGCAGGGGCACCCCGTCTGGTTCACTGCGGTGCCCCAGGTGCACCGCGGGCCCTCACCGCAGATGGGCCCCTCAACCCCGGACGGTGAGCTGCCCCAGGATGCAACAGCTCGGTCTGGGAGTGACAGAGCAGTTTCACCTTGGACACCGCCGTTTCCAAGACCATCTGGTGAGGAATGAGGATGGCTGCTGGTGGGGCAAAGGGCACGGCGGGGCGGGTGGATGGTAGCGCCCACACCACCAACTAGCTCCCCTGCCTTCCGACCTTTATTTCTTCCCTTCACCCCTCCCACCAGAGGGCTGGGCACCTTGTCCTGCCAGCCTGAAGCCCAGGGTCCTCGTCCCTGGCCTCTGGGCTTCCATCTGGACCCTGACCGTGACCCACAACAGCAGCCACAGCCTCCAAGGTGGCCCCTTCCCTGCCTACAGCCTGCCCCCAACACCCCGCCCCTGCACTCAGCTTCCCCACAGGCCTTTCCCCTCCCACTGCCTTTCTGAGCCAGGTCTCCTGGTGGCTCCACGGCCCTCTTTTTCCGACCGAGACCCTTGCTTGCACCCCTGCGGAAGCACCCCACCAGACATCCCCCCAGGAGCGGAACGCGCTGTGTGCAGCAGCATGCTCTCCCCTCAGCAACCCCCCCCCCCACTCGGTGGGACCCTCCAAGCACACTCTGGATCTAGACTCACTGAAGCCCAAGGAGGGACAGTGCCTGACCAAGGCCACCAGAGTTAGTGGCTAAAGCAGGACAGAGCTCTGCCCACTGAGTCTCCAGCCCCACCCTTTGGACAAGTTCCCTGAGGGCATGCTCCCCAGCATGGGGTGGGCTCCGCAAGTCCTCCTCAGATGGATGAGGTAACCGACCAGCAGGGACCCATTGGCACATGGCGGGGAGCAGATCTGGGCTAAGGGAGCCCTGCCTTTGCCTATGGCCCAGCCCTGGCCAGCCTTAAACCCTGAGCCCCGGCAGCTCAGAGGGCTTCCGTTATCAGAACGGGACCACGCTGACCCCCTGGTCCGACACACTTCCAGATGGGGCCATTCTGCCTGGAAGCTGTCGCCCAAAGAGACAGACTTTCCTTGCAGCCCTGTTCCAAGTGCAGTGACAGTGGGAATGGGAAGGCCGAACGTCCACTGTGAAGGAAGGGCGGTGCTGGCGCCAGCAGCCCTCCCTGCCTTACAGCCTTGGAACATCTGTCGGAGCTTCACCCGTGGGGGGGGGGTGGTGCCGCAGGGGGCGGCGGCCAAGGTCCTGTGAGGCCCTAGTCAAAGCCGAAGTGGCCTTTCAGCCTTCCCGAACACAGCAAGGGAACAAAGTGGGCACTGACTTCCTGCTGGGCCTCCAGCCGCCCTCCTAGGTGAGGCAGTACCCCAGGGAGACCAGCCAGCGGGCCGCACAGGCAGCCCATTCACGTTCTTGAGGGGGAGCAGGAATGTGACGAGGAGGAGTGGGGGCAGAGGAAGTGGGAGGAGAAAACAAGCTGTCCAGCTGCAGGGACAGGGAGCCTGAGGCAGCACCCGCCGCATGGAATGCCACTCCTAGCAACAGCCTAGAGGGTGACGGAGGCACAGCTGCGCTGGGTGGGAGCAGCCGGAGACGAGTCAGCAGGAAGATGGTGGGCGAGAGCAGCAGCTGGGCGGGAAGCTCCACCCGCCAGGAGGGAGGTGGGGGCGCGGCGGGCGCTCCCTCTCCCACCAAGCCAGCTGATACCCCACCCCAGCCAGGGCAGAGGTACAAACCACAACCACTAGGGGCCCCGGGGACCAGTCACCCTCCTCTTGCCCCTGCTCCTCTGTAAGAAAGGAGAAGGTTTAAGCTCAGAAAACATGCCTGGCCCTGGCACCAGTGGGGCATGTTCTCCCCTGACCCCCTTCCTGCCCAAGCCAGGAGGCTGGAGGCCCTGCTCAGAGCCACAGCCCCCACCTCCACCCCATCCCTGCCTTGGGCATCTCATCCTGAAAGGGCAGGACACTGGTGGGCACGGGCCAGAACCCAAGCAGGGCTGGAGGCCTCCTGGCAGAGATGTCAGGTTCCCACTCATCCTGCCTTCCGGACCCGCAGGAAAAGTCCGCTCCTCAGAGATGGTCGCTTCCTGCGCTGAGCACCACCCTCCTCCCTGCCCTCAAGAGCAGGTGCAGTTCATAGAGGTCAGCTGGGGGCCACCCAGGCTTCCCTTCTGCCCTCAGTCCTACCACTCACTGGTCCCCCCAGGCCAGACCTCAATTCCCTCATCTGCAGGAGAGGGCTGGCCCACGAGGACAAGGTGACATTCTCTCACGAGATGCCAGCTCAGGCTGGGTCACAGAGCACGTGCTTGGCACACGCAGACCCCTTCCCTCCCTGTCTCCTGGTCCCACCCCTCCTCTGCCACCGGCAGAAAGAAAAAAGGCATCGGCATCGTCTCAGGGCTCTGGGTCCTCCAGGGGCGGACAGCTCCAGGACAAGTCCCACCTTCCCCTGATGACAGTGGCCTCAGGTCTGGAAGCTGCCCCCTCCCCTGAACCGGTCAGCACCCTTCCAACCCAGCCTCCCGGGCTTCTCACCGGCATGCCTTACCCAGCAGCGGGGAGACGAGCCAGAGCGCAAAGACATCCACGGCGACGTCTGGGAGCTGCAGGACCTCACGGATGGCGCGGTGCAGCTCATGGGCACTGAGGGACGGCAGGTTCTCCGCAGCCAGGGGCACCACTGAGTCATCCGCCAGATACACCAGCACGTCAGGTGCTGCAACGGAAGTCAGGCAGGGTCGGCCGGGCCATCAGGAACCCCCCACCCCCACTGGGGCTGTAGCCCCACTCTACACCCCTGGGCACCCTGGAAAGAAGCAGGGCCCCAGCATCCCTGGGGGACCCTGGAAAGAACACTGTGTGTCAGGGCTTACTCAAGACCCTCACAGCACCCAGAAACCCAGCACCTCTGCCCCAGGGACTGGCCTAGCCGCACTCCAACCCTCAAAGGTTCAAATCAGGGCTGGCACTGTCCCCCACCCCTCGTCCACCGCATGCTCCCCTCAAAGCCCCAAGGACTCTTCGGCGCTTCTTCCCTGAAGGAGAGCATCCCACTGGTGGGGACTGAGGACTGAGGCAGAAAGGCTGAATCTGTCATGAGCTTAATGCAGTCGGTATATCAGGCTGGGAGCGGGGAGAGCTAAGCAAGTCGCTGCCTCTCTCTGGCCCAGGCGAAGGTGGAAACTGAGGACCCGAGGAACCCCGGGCGAAGATCCAGTGCTCAGCTTCCTTAGGGCTCTCCACACCTCAGAACCCAACACCTTGGCCTTTCAAGAGAGTCTCAGACAGGCTCGGGAAGTCCAGGTTGAGCATTCCCTCGTGACAGCTTCTAGGATTCCTATTTGCGGTCCAGAGCCTAAGGGAGATCCTTGGAAGAGCAGCCAGATCCAAATCCCCATCCCTGGAACTGCAACTAGCAGGAAGGAGCACTGAGCTTGGAGGCCAATATACTAGGGTTCCAATCCTCACCTGGCCCCTGGCTAGCTGGCTGACTTCAGCAAGTCAGTGAGTGCAGGCTACCTCACCCATAAAGCTGGGCTACCCCTCCCTCAAAGTGTGGCTGTAACTCAAAAGAAGCGAAGCCTGTGAAAGGCAAGGGCATAGTTTATCATTAATACAAGTGAAAGCACTTTTTGGATACCAAGTCTGTTCCCTAACAGCTACTTTTTTTTTTTTTAAGACTTTATTCATTTATTTTTAGAGAGAGGGGAAGGGAGGGAGAAAGAGAGGGAGAGAAACATTGATTGGTTGCCTCCTATTTACTCCCAAATGGGGACCTGACCCACAACCCAGGCATGTGCCCTGACCAGGAATCGAACCGATAACTTTTTGGTTCGCAGGCCGGCGCTCAATCCACTGAGCCACACCAGCCAGGGCTTTTTTTTTTTTTACCCCTCTAACAGCTATTTTCTTGAGAGATCATAAAATAATCTCCAGGAGGCTGAGATTCAGACCTACTTTTCAGGTGGGGAAAACCGAGGCACTGAAGGCTCCAGTACCCTGTGACTTAACCTCTCCAGAGGTCAATTTCCTTCTTATAAAATGAAGATAATGATCCCTGCTTTCAAAAGGGTGTTTGTGAGAAAGAAATCCAACAAAGAAAGTGAATGCGTCATTTTTCATTCATGAGATTTCTTCTGAATTTCACAGCTATGTGAGACACGCCCATTTTACACATGAGGAAAGGGAGATTCGAGACGAACATCCAACTTGGCCAGTAGCCTAGTAACAGAACCCAGGTCCTCTAATTGACTTGGGTCACTTCTGCATACTTCAACATATCTTATTTGTTAATTAACACCTAAGATTCTCTTTAATGGAAGAGATGAGAAGCCAGGGCCACATCCCCGGGGCTGGAACCCCAAGAGGGTATGGTGGGGAGATGGAGACAGGGACCCACCTCGGGCTCCCACGGAGGACACGCTGCTTCGATGGGACCGCTCTGCGGGGCCGGGCTGCCCGGCACTGTCTTCCGTCCCGTCCATCTGCAGAGGGAAAGGAATAGAGCTGTTACTGGGGTTCTGGGGATGGGGTGGCTGGGGAAGCTCTCACTGAGGAAGGGAAGGGTCCCGGGCTGATCTGTGAAAGTAAGCAACGGGGCTGGAGGCACTGGTGTGCAGACTAGAGGGGTGGAGGTGAGGGGGTTCCTCAGCGAACTCCAGGTCAGGGCTGGTGGGAGGACCAGGCCGTGATGGCCCCGAGCGCGGTGGAAGCTCGGCTCGCCGGCCAGCCCAGGTAGGGCACCGCGCAACTCCGTCGCAGCAGGGGCCAGCGCACGGCGTCGCCGCGCCCTCACCTCGCAGGGACGCAGCGCCAGCCGCCTCAGCCCAGGCCACTGCCTTGACTCCGACCCCCAGCACCGGTTCGGGTTCTGCCGCCCACTGGGACTCCTGCTCCCCTTTCGGGATCCAGCAAGCCGGGCGCGACGCGGAAGCAGGAACAGAGGAAGCGCGGGGCGCAGGGCCCCTCCTCCCAGGCCCGCGGGAACCAATGGGAGCCTGAGGCCGCCACGCACGCGCCCTGCGGTGCCTGCGCGCTCACGGACCCCGCCCCCCTCCCCCCTCCATTCCTCGCCGTGGTCCTGCGCAAGCCTGGGAGGATGTGGTCACACATCCCTTAGGTTTACCTGGTCACACGACCGCACTAAGAACCGGCCTCGCCACCCACCCGAATGACTAAAGGCGAATGGCCCTCACACCGATGGCCTGTAACACGGTGTGGAAGGTTCAAGGCTATTGGGACTCTGGGTGTGAGCTCTGGCACTTACTTGCATGTGACTTCGGGTCTGTTCCCCTCACCTGTAAAATGGAGATGCTAATTGGGATGCGCCAGGGATTCACCCTGTGCTGGGCTTTGGGTAAAGGTGACACAGGCAGTGGCATGTACTGCAGTGCCCCGGGGCCATGAGGGGTGATGGGCTCTTTTCTGTGGTCAGAAGACTGGGTCCCTGTCCGGACTCATCTTGGACAAGTCCCTTCCCCTCTGGGCCTATTTCCTTCATCTGCAAAATGAGGATGACCTCCAGGGACCTTCAAATTACACGCTAGAAACGCAGGCAGGGAACACTTGTTTTTCCAGGGAGCAGTCACGTGAGCCCTTGATATCTTAGACACACAGCCTCGGAGACCTGGAGGCCTTTCCAGGCTGGGTAAAGGCAAGGGGACGTGAAAGAGCAGGTGTGAAACCACCTACTGCCAGGGTCATGTCACCAACGTGTCCTGGCAACGCCAGCCTGTGTGCCTGTTGTGTGGATCTCAGGGAGAGAAACAAGTCCGTGGGGTGCCTTCCTGACCCAGAAGTACAAGAGCGTGTTCCAGGTGACAGCTGAACTTGATAATCAGCAGAACCAGGAGAGATTTGAGGGAGGGTCAGGGTGAGCTCACCATGCCCTGATTCCCTGGAACTAGAATGCAGCTCTAGCTCCTAGGCCAGGCCTAGCTTCCTCCGGGTTTGAAATAGCGCCTAGTCTGCCCGCCTGGACCCACACTGCCCCGTTACAACGTCTTCCTTCCCAGCATGAGCTGAGGATTCAGGGAAGCTCAGATGTGAGCTGGAGAGAAGGGTAGCAGTGGGAACAGGCATTTCCCTCCTGGTTCTCAGCTCTGTGACCTTCAAATCAGGACACGTTGGCTCAGTGACCTCCCTAAACCCACTGGAGCGAAGTGGGAATACAGTTCGCTCTTGTTGAGTGCTTGCTGGGTTGGGCCCTAGGCCAGGGCAGGGGATGGAGACCTGGGTGATACATAGAAGCTGATGTTATGGTTTAATTGAGGAGTGCAGAGAGAGAGAGGAGAGAGAGAAGCCGAGGAGAAACACATGTTTAAAACTACATAGATGAGCCCTGACCCGTGTAGCTCAGTTGGTTGCACTTTGTCCTGCAAAGCAAAAGATTGCCAGTTCAATCCCCAGTCAGGGGCACATGCCGAGATTGTGGATTTGGTCACCAGTCAAGGTACTTACAGGAGGCAACCAATCGGTGTTTCTCTCTCACATCGATGTTTCTCTCCCTCTCTTTCTCTCTCCCTTCCCCTCTCTCTAAAATAAAAGTAATAGATTTATTATTTATTTCTTTTTAGAGAGAAAGAGAGGAAGGGAGGGCGAAAGGGAGGGAAAGAAACATCAATGTGTAAGGGACACATCAATCAGTTGCCTCTCCAGCACCCCCTACTGGGGACATGGCCCCCAACCTAGGCATGTGCCCTAACCGGGAATCAAATCAGTGACCTTTCGGTTTGCAGGTCCGCGCTCAATCCACTGAGCCACACCAGCCAAGGCTAAAATTTATTTTTAAAAACCAAAAACCTACATAAACGACAGGATTGCCTTAAAATATATAAACTGCCATAAGCTGGAAGGAAGCGTCCTTAATGCCTGAGCACCTACTGTGTGCTAGGCCCTTTCCCATGCTTCCTCGGGTCGCCCTCATGGACCCTGGGAGCAGAAACAAGAAGAACAGTCACTGCCATCTGTGGAGCGCGTACAAGGTGCCAGAACCCCTCTAAGTGCTTTAATCCTGACAGCACACTGAGGAGAGTATTATATCTCCATTTCATGATGATAAAACGAGATCGAAAGGGCAACAGAGCTGGCGTCTGGTGTACGTGCGCTGGCGGTGAAGAGGCTGGAGCCCAGGGCGAGCTGGGAAACTAAGAGCTGCAACGGGCTCTGCAGAGGCAAGTGGGGTCAGAGGCAGGTGGGGTACTGTCGGGCCTTTCTGTTCTTTGAGGCCCTTTGGAGGCAGGGGGAGAGAACTGGAGTCCCAGGGCCTGCACAGGGCTGTCCACCAATGCTGCCCCTGACTTGTCCACTTATTCGTTCTTTTCTTTTTTTTTTTAAGATTTTATTTATTTATCATTAGACGGAAGGGAAGGGAGAGAGGAAAAGAGGGAGGGAAACATCAATGTGTGGTTGCCTCTCATGTGGCCCCCACTGGGGACCTGGCCTGCAACCCAGGCATATGCCCTGACCAGGAATCGAACCAGCGACCCTTTGGTTCGCAGCCCGTGCTCAAACCACTGAGATACACCAGCCAGCGCTTATTTGTTCTTTTCTAAAAAAAGTTTTATTTATTGATTTTTAGAGAGGAAAGGAAAGACAAAAAAACAGTGATTTGTTGTTCCACTTATTTATGCGTTCATTGGTTGATTCTTTTTATTTCTTTATTTTGATATTTTATTTATTTTTAGAGAAAGGGGAAGGGAAGGAGAGAGGGAGAGAAACATCAATCGGTTGCTTCTTACACGCCCCCCACTGGGGACCTGGTCCACAGGTCAGGCATGTGCCCTGACTGGGAATCGAACTTTCCGTTCACAGGCCGGCACACAACCCACTGAGCCACACCCCAGGGCCATTGGTTGATTCTTGTAGGTTCCCTGACCGACCGGGGACTGAACCGCAACCTCGGTGTATTGGGACAACGCTCTAACCAGCTAAGCCACCTTGCCAGGGCTCACGCATTCATTCTTTCAGTGAGTATTGATTGTCTGCTCTGTGCCACACACCGTTCTAAGCCTTCACGATAATGTCAGTGGGCTAAACAGCCAGAGTTCTCTGCCCAGCCAGACAAGTTAATTACATGATGCGACAGAAGGTGGTGAGTGCCATGGAGGGAACAAAAGGTGGGGCCAGGCCCCTGGCCAGGCCGCTCAGTCCGTGTGGGAGCATCATCCTGCTGCGCCAGGGTTGCAGGTCCGATCCCCGGTCAGGGCACATGCGAGAATCAACCAGTGAGTACGTCAATGAGCGGAACAATAAGTCAATGTTTCTCTCTCCCTTCCTCTCCCTCCCCCCCAAAAAATTAATAAATGAAAATTAAAGACAAAATAAAAGGTAGAGCCAGGAATTGGTGCCAGGAGCGCTGCCAGGTGGGGCTCCCCTCGTGGATGGCCTCAGAGCCCAAGTAGCGGAGGCCAACGGGAAGAGGGGACGGCAGGTCGAAGGCCTGGAGGCAGGGGCCCGTTTGAAGAAGAGGAGGAGGCCAGGGTGGCTGGAGCAAAGCGAGCAAGGGGGTGGCCAGAGATGTCGTCAGAGAAGATGAGGTGGCGCTGTGAGGGCTCCTAGAGCCTGGGAAAAGCGCGTTGCTTCCGCCTCTGAGCGGGATGGGACCATTGTAGGGTGGGGAGCGGAAGAGAGACCTGGTCTGACTTAGATGTTAACTGCATCACTCTGGCTGCTGAGTGCAGAACGTGCTGGAAGAAGGCAGGGGTGGAGCCAGGGGGACCAGTCAGGGCAGGAATCCATGTGGAGGGGACGGTGGCTTTGGGTCGGAGCCCTAGCTGTGGAGGAGGTGGTGGATTCACCTCTGTATTGAAGGCAATTTTTTAAAAAGATTTCATTTAGCCCTGGCTGGTGTGGCTCAGTGGATTGAGCGCGGGCTGGGAACCAGAGGGTCCTGGTTCGATTCCCCGTCAGGGCACATGCCTGGGTTGCGTGCCCAGTCCCCAGTGAGGGCCATGTGAGAGGCAACCATACGTTGCTGTTTCTCTCCTTCTCTGTCTCCCTCTCTTTCCCTCTCTCTAAAATAAATAAATAAAATCTTTAAAAAAAAGAAGATTTCATTTATTTATTTTTAGAGAGAGGGGAAGGGAGGGAGAGAGGGAGAGAAACATCAATGTGCGAAAGATACATTGATTGGTTGTCTCTCACATGCCCACTACCGGGAACGTGGCCCACAACCCAGGCATGTACCCTGACTGGGAATCGAACCAGCGACCCTTTGATTTGAAGGCCGGCACTCAATCCACTGAGCCACATCAGCCAGGGCTTGTAGGCAATAGTAATGCCATTTCCTCCTCGAATGGTGGCGAGGTGTGAGGGAAGGGGAGGGGTCAAGACCACTCTAAGCTTGGTGACCACATTCAGGGCTTCGGACTTCGAGGGGCAGTGGTTCCTGAGCCCAGGTCTCTGTGCGCTCTGTGCCCGGTCCTCTCTGGCCCTTCTTCCCTCTCATCCTCCAGCTCCCTGCCCTGTCAGTTTGGGTTGTAGCTGTCCAAAAAGAAATAGGCAGTCAAAGCCTGATCGCCCCAAAGCGGACAGGCACACCGCCCTGTATACAGTCAAAACCTCCACCTTCCCCGGGGGGAGGGGCTCTGTGGGAAGAGGCCAGAGGAGGCTGTTTAGACTCTCCTGGGGGCGGAGTAAGCAACTGGGGGAAGGCCTGCCTCCCACCCCGCCAGCTTCCTGGTTGTGCAGTGTCCAGGAAGACCTCCCGCTGGGCCTGCCCGTGGCGGTGCTCCAGCTGCCCAGCCTCCCTGCTGGGGATCGGCAGGCCGCCGGGTGTGCGGTGGTGACGTGGGGACTAATGGGAGTGTGGACCGGGCCGGGGAGGCAGGGCCTTGGACCCCAGCAGACTCACTGCACCCGTGCTGAGTGAGGCAGCCTGGGGGTGCCCAGCCAGCGGCCTGGGCCTGGCTGCCCGTCCTGGTCACACTTCGAGGGCAGGGCTGGCGGGTCACTGTGGGTGGTCATCCCTGACCCCAGAGATTTCATACCGCACAGTTCCTCCGGTCCATCAGGGCCACCCAGGCCGGCTTGCTCTCCTCTCCTGGTGCCCAAGGTCTGGGCCCTGGGCCACTGCGCACCCTCCACCCAGGGTTAAACATTAGTGGGAGGTTATCAGTCCAGGTTTGGGGAGGGAGAGGGTAGGGTTACACTTTTACCAGCAGCTCCTCGGACACCAGATCCCACCGGCTGGACAATGCCTGTGGAGGAGTTTGTGGCCGGCTGGATCTCTGGTGAGACATTTTTTTCCTTCTGTCACATTGTCCCCAATGGTGAGTCACTTCCTGGGGAGGGTAGGGGACATAGGAGGAGCTGTGGCCAAAGTCCTGGTTCCCCTGGAGTGGCCAAAGCCAGCTGTCCCAGAGCTTCCTGGGAGTTGTCTGAGGGGAGAGGACAGGAAGGCAGAGGTGGCAGAGTGCCACTGCTGTGTCCCAAGGCCATGCTGCCTGACACCTGCGGAGAGGGGAGCCAAGGTGAGCGCTCTCCCTGAGGCACCCACAGCGCCTGCACCTCGAACTCTGCTCTCCAAGCCTGCCTTGTGGGGCTCAGAAAGAAGTTTACCTTTGACCTTACCTGCCATCCTGCAGTCCCTCTTGGGCCTCTGCCCTACGTGGCAATGAACTGACGCCCAGGCCCTGAGGTCTGCTGTGCTGTGGGCCCAGCTCAGCCTCTGGGTGACATTTCTCTTAGGAGAAAGAGGGACATTCTGACCCTGCCTCCTGGGGATGTGACCTCTCCCAAAGTTCCAGGACCAGCCTCTGCTATAGAGGGCAGGAGCAGGAAGCGGGGAGATGGCTGGGGCTGGGCCTCCCCCCCATCCCCCCACCCCCCAGGGCGCTGGAGGGCAGGGCCTGGACTGGACCAAGGCCCGAACTGGGCAGAGGTTGTGAGTGGAAGGAAGGGAGGATGGGAGGAAGGAAGTGAGGGAGGAAGGAAGGAAGGCAGGGAGGAAGGAAGGGGTAAAGCTGTCACACAGGCAGGAGCTGTGGAGACTAGCCACCAGACCCTCAGGGGCGGGGGAGGATCCCGGTGAGGATGGATGCCTCACATCTGTGGGTGTGTGTCCTCCAGGCAAGAGCAGGGCTCCCTCTTGTGTCCCCACACTTAACCAGCCCAGTGCCTGGCATGGAGGAGGGCCCAAGGGGACCAGCAGAGTGTCTTCGGGCGTGGTAGCAGGCCCTGCCGTCTGTCCTGCCTCAGCCCCTCCCCTCCTCAGACCGGCGTGAGGGGCCCCACTCAAAGCACCTTCTTGTCACCACAGGAGCTCTGGGCTTGGCCCTGGGACACCCCTTTGACACTGTAAAGGTGAGTCTTGAGGAGGCACCCACGGAGTGAAAGGTGTCCCCTGAACCAAACGTCAGGACGCCCCGAGAGCAGGGCCTGGCTGCCAGAGGCCCTTCCTGCTCAAAGGGGCGGAGGCGGGAGCCGGGCTGGAGCCGTGTGGCCTGCCCGCCTGCTCTGTCCCCCATCAGGTGCGCCTGCAGACCCAGACCAAGTACCGAGGCATCGTCGACTGCATAGTCAAGACTTATCGCCATGAGTCGGTGGGTGGCCTGCTTCTGTGGGTTTGGGGTGGGAGGCATCTGAGTAGTGGGTTCCCACTCCCTCCTCCCCAGGCAGGGCTCCGCCCTTGGAAGGGAGAAGACCCAAGTCGGAAGCCACGGGGGCTGGGTGGTAGCTTAGTGCCTCAAGGGTGGTACTGAGGCCGCCCCAGCCTCTCCCACCTCTGCCTCTGGCTGGGGCTCAGAGTGGTTTCCAGCTAGAGGAGGCCTGGTCAGGGCTGCAAGGGGCAAAGGGGAGGCCCCCACGTGCCCCGCCCACTCTAGTGCTGCCCTCTCCCTGCAGATCCTGGGCTTCTTCAAGGGGATGAGCTTCCCCCTCGCCAGCATAGCTGTGGTCAACTCAGTCCTGTTCGGGGTCTACAGCAATGCTCTGCTGGTGCTCACGGCCACCTCCCACCAGGAGCGGCGGGTCCAGCCTCCCAGCTACACTCACGTCTTCATAGCTGGCTGCACCGGGGGGTTCCTGCAGGTCAGGGCGGTGTCGGGGAGTGTGTGTGTACACGCATGCTCACACTGATGCAGCGACGGTCAGTTCGTTCCTTCCCGTCCCATCCCCCTTTGGTGACCCACAGCTGCTGACCATGGCCTTCCCCATTGGCACATGAGGGGCTGTGGGGAAATGGGCAGCTTCTGCTGCTCCCAACGACCTGGCCTGGCTGAGGGTGGCCTTCCACACTGCAGCCTGCAGGCGAAAAGTCATGGAGAACAGAGAGAGGTCAGGGTGGGGTGGGCTGGGCTGGGGGAGATGGTACCAAGAAGACACCATGGAGAAGCAGCCGATGGCCCACGCTGGGGTGGACGGGGCTTGCCCGCCTCCGGAGGGGTCTGCCAACCTCAGGGCTGTGGGAAGACCTCTCTGAGGTGACCTTTCACCCTGGACAACTGACAGCCCCACAGAGCCCAGTCCTGATGTGGTCCTGGTACTCCCCAGCCCCCGCCCTGCTCAGCCCCCGTGCCCGCCCGCCTGGTGGCTGCGATCCATGAGCCGCCCCAGGGGCCCCAGTCCACAGGTCTCGCTGCGAGAGTCCAGGGCATTAATCATTAAGTGACTCTGGTGATTCGGTTTAGGTCTTTGTTCTCAGCACTTAAGTACTTGGACTTTTGGGGGGGTGAAAGGACAAGGGGCCTCCAGGAACCCAGGGGAACCCCAACTGAATGGGGGCGCCGAGCATAGAGGCCGTGCCCCAAACCCCAGCCAGGCGCCTCAGATCACCCTCTGTTTGACACTTGCCCTGATGCTCTTGATGGACTTCATGGGTCAGAGGGCAAGGGCAGGGGGCAGAGTCAGCTGGCTTGCTAAAGTAAATGAATAATTCATGAGACCTCAAAAGGTCCTGGTTTTTCTTTTGCCCCTTTTTGCAGGGTGCAAGCCCCAAGACCAGGTACCCCTCCTCCTGAAACAAGGAGGAGCCCTGGGGCCCCAGGCCAGGCGGCCTGGTGTGGGCCGGGACAGGCCCAGCCCCCCAGCCTCCTCTCCAGGTCTTCGGAAAGTAGAACAGATAACAGCACTGCCCTTCGGCACAGGGCGGGGGCTGGGTCCAGGGACCAACTGGAGCCCAGGCTTGCTGTCAAGCCTATGACTTCAATCTTGGAGCAAAAACTGCGTTTTGGTGTGGAGGTGGGAGGGCGAGGTGGGAAGGGACTCTGGTTAGCGCAGGGCAGGGACCGACAACCACTGCTGTGCACAGAACTTGCTTTCGGCTGGCTAAGGCTGACCCCATCAGACAGAGCAGCGCTGTCTGCTGCCCCCGCTGCCCTGTGGGTGTGGGATGGGGAGGGGAGGGCCCCTAGCCAGCCCCCACGGGCCACTCTAACTTTGGCCCCACCATTTCTTTAGCTCCCCAGAGTCCAGGGCTCAGGAGCGTGGCACTGCCAGTAGGCTCCAGGGGTGACACCAGGGCCCCATCTCACAGAGAGGGTCCCCAGTCCACTGCCCTCCTTGCAGGGGAAAAAGCCAGCAAACTGGGCCTGCTACCCTCTAACGGTGGCTGCCAGAGCCGGCCACCAGCTCCTCTGCCATCGGCCATCTCCTGGGCTAGGGCACTGGGCCCCTGCACCCTCCACAAACACACACACACACACAAACCCACAAAACACATGAGCCCCGAATGCTCTACTAGCCTCAGCTATGACCTCGGCTCTCACCTGAACGGCAGAGGCTGACCCAGCTGGTTCCCTGACCTGTACCTCAGCTTCCCTCCATGTCCTGCCGGCACCCACCCTCAGTCCTGGTTCTACCCCAAATCTGCATCCCACCTGCCTTGGCCGGGCGGTGAGTTCTAGGACCTGCAGATCTCACCCCGTCGCCACATTCTGTTGGGACAGTAGTGGCTGGGGGCTGGTGAGGGGCAGGAAGGGCTGGCCCAGTGCTTGCCCCTCTCGGGGGGCCCCTGAAAGGTTTCCTGCAGGAGTTGGGGGAGGGACACTCCATGAAGCTGAGAGGGGCCATACCACTCGCTCATGAGGAACCTGATGCTAAGGAGGTGGCCCTGGCCCATCCCCAGTTTTGAGTACGAGAAGCTAAGAGCTGGCAGCGGGAACCCGAGGTCCAGAGGGAAGATGCTGCTCTCTCTGCCCACTGCCTCCTCTCGTTAAGAGAGGCTGACCCGGCCCAGAGCCCCACCCAGGGCCTTCACACTTCCTTCCCCGCAGGCCTACTGCTTGGCCCCTTTTGACCTCATCAAAGTTCGGCTACAAAACCAGACAGAGCCGAGGGCACAGCTCGGGAGCCGCCCACCCCGGTACCGGGGGCCAGTGCACTGCGCGGCCTCCATCTTCCAGGAGGAGGGGTCCCGGGGGCTGTTCCGGGGAGCCTGGGCTCTGACGCTGAGGGACACCCCCACGTTGGGAATCTACTTCGTCACCTATGAATGGCTCTGTCGCCAATTCACACCAGATGGCCAGAACCCCAGTAAGTGAAGTAGCGTGAGAGGCTGGGGGCAGAGAGGAGTGGGGTGGGGACCTGGGGGAGGCAAGGGCAGGAGGAGGATGTTCCTCGGTCTGACCCTGACCCGGGCTCCCTCTACCCCAGGCTCAGCCACAGTGCTGGTGGCAGGGGGCTTTGCAGGCATCTCCTCTTGGGTGGCAGCCACCCCGTTGGATGTGATCAAGTCCCGGATGCAGATGGATGGTCTGAAGCGGAGGGAGTACCGGGGGGTGCTGGACTGCATGGTGGCCAGTGCCCGGCAGGAAGGGCTGGGGGTCTTCTTCCGGGGGCTGACCATAAACAGTGCCCGCGCCTTTCCTGTCAACGCCGTCACCTTCCTCAGCTACGAGTACCTCCTCCACTCGTGGGGATGAGCCTGGCCGGGCACTGGCAGCAGCTAGCTCCCCAGTGGGACTGACCACCACCCAGCTGCCCAGATTGAAGGCCGACTTAAAAGCACCAGGTTGAGATTTCAATGTAAAAGGCTCAACCTTCCTTGTCAAGGCACCTGCCAGTCCAGAAGACGCGGATGCGGACGGGGAGACAGCACTGGGGGCCCTGCCCAGAGTCCAAGGCTGGCCTTGGCCTCCGGGAGCTCTCGCCTTGATTCCTTCATAAACCAAGTAACCAGTGGTGCTGGTGACGTTCCGGCCCCCATCCTGTGACTTTACTCCTTCAAGAGCTCTCAGCCCCGACTCTGCTGCCTGGGTGCTGACAGTCCCCGGGGGTTCAGGGGCAGCGCCCGCCTCCACCTCAGCTCACCGCCCTTCAGACCTCTCCCTGCCTGACTCAAGAGTGGCCTTCACATCTCCTGGCCTTCGGAGTCCTTCAGTGACTCCCATCAGGCTCAGGGGAAAGCCCAAACTCCACCCCTCCCCATGGGGCACTGGGGCGCCGCCCTGCCCACTAGCTATACTGCTTGTGGAGAACGGGTGCCCTTGTCACCTCAGCCTGGGAGGCTCAGCTCCTCCTGGCCATTGCAGAGGGGTGACTCCGCCACCCCTCGGGCTGGGCCTCCCCAGACCCTGGCTGAGCACTGTCCCCTCGACCCTGCCCCAGCCTGACTCTGGGGTCTGCGGGTCCCGGCTCACCTTGACCACAGCCCTCACCTGTGTCGTGGTGCTTGGGTGACTTCTCAGCTTCCTCATTAAACTGCGAGCTCCCTGAGGTCGGTGGTCGCACATCTGCTCATTTCCCAGCTCAGAGCCCGGTGCTTGCGGCAGCCCGGCAAATGCCTGTTGAAGGGGGTGGCATTGCATTCCCGGCCTCTCTCCTGACTCCAGCCACCCCACTTGCTTCCTTGGCCATGTTCCTTCCACCACCAACACCCCCAACCCTTCACTGAGAGGTTTGCCTGCCCTGGGTCACTCCCAGGGGAGGGGTGCCAGAAGTCGGGAGTATCTGCCTGCCCTGCTCCCATGCATGGCACATATTTACTATTCTCAATTGAAAAGTAGGCATTAAAAACTGGCTAAGAGGGCCCTGGCTTGTGTGTCTCAGTGGATTTGAGGGCAAACCTGTGAATTAAAGGATCACCAGTTCGATTCCCAGTCAGGACACATGCCTGGGTTGCAGGCCAGGTCCCCAGTAGGGGGCACATGAGAGGCAACCACACATTGATGTTCCTCTCCCTCTCTTTCTCCCTCCCTTCCCCTCTGTCTAAAATAAATAAATAAAATCTTTTAAAAAAACTGGCTAAGAGGGTTCATTTAATTGGCAGTAAAGCTGAGCAGAGTTTGTACCCACTAAGTATCCTAACCTGGTCTGAGACCAACCTGGGCCTGCCGCCTGGCGACCTGCGCGCCTAGCATCCCTGCCGTCGCTGGCGCTCCTGGTGAAACCAGTCACAGCGTTCTAGTCGCTGTCGATAGAGGAGGCAGCCCCTGCTCAGGCAGTACGCGGCCCATCCCTGGTTACACGGCCGCCACAGCACACGTCTTGCCCGGATGCATCTGATCCCCCAACTCCCAGCTCTTTCTGGGGACTGTGACAGTCACCCACGAACCACCTGAGCTCACAGTCACCTGGGTAGGCCTGCCAGCCTCAGCCCTGACCTGTGCCCCTCGAGCTGTCCTTCACCAGTCATGGGCCCCAGGCCGCAGGTGGCACCCCTTGTCACTCTCCCTTCTCCCATCGCAGCGTCGTGGCCCCAGGGCACATGGCCACGGAGCCAGGCTGTGTGCACCAGCCTCCCCAGCAGCTCGGTGGGGCCTTGCGCCTGGGGTCTTGCTGGAGAAATGTGTGGTGTGGGCACATTGCCCGTCACTTGCTTTCAAGGAAGTCCCTCACCGTGGCTGAAATGGTGACCGGGCAGGACTGCTGAGGATGCAGGAGGTGCCCCACTGGCCAGGGACCTGGGTGACTGCTGCTTCTGAGGTCTCTTTGCCGCGGCAGTCCGGCCCGCACCCTAACTGCGGAGTGGTGGAGGCCGTCCCAGGGTGGCCCGTGGAGCAGCGCTGTCAGTGCCTCCTGCAGCTGGCTAGCAGCGAGTCCGGGGCACCGCGGGGACTGAGCGAATCAGACCGTCTGAGGCTGCGGCCCAGCAGCCTGTGTTCTGTGACGCAGCGCTCTCCCGTGACTTCTGCGCACGCAGCGGCGTTCCGGCTGCTCCTAAAGCAGAATGTGCTGCCCTTTCAAGTGAGGAAGTTCTGGGTCCGCTGGCAGTGACTGGACTCTCAGTGCCAGCGGCCTGCCCTCCTCCACAGGCTCGGGAAGCCTGCTCCTGGGACGGGAAAACAGGGTCTGCCTGAGCCAGTCACTGTCCTTTCTGTGCCTCAGTTTCCTCCGAGATCTCTTTCAACAGGTCAGCCTGTGGGCCCCAGTGACCGTCCAGCACCCCTGCAGTGCCAGAAATTTTGGGCTGGACGCGACAGTCTGTGGAACACCTCGGGCCAGTCTGTGGCTGGGAGGGGGTCAAGCGCGTGCGTGTGAAAGAGGAGGTGGCTCTTACAGTCCGGGCCAGAGGGGACAGGGGTCAGGGCGGTTCTCTGAAGTTTGCCATCTGTCACCCATTCCCAATTAGCAAGGGAATAAAATATGAAAATCCATTTTTTGTTTTATTTAAATGAAATCCCTTTTGGGGTATTTCATTTAATTTCACCCACAAGCCTGCCTTTACACTGTCTAGGCACATGCTTCTGTTTTTTTCCTCTGGTCCCCTCGGGAGGGGGTGCTAGCTGGAGCTCCCCCTCTAGCTCTCATCAGAACCAGAGAGCACGCAGGCCTCCGGGGCCTCCCACCAGCCCAGCTGCAGGGCGGCGCTGCGGTGAGGGTAGGGTTAACAGGCAGTGAGAAAGCCGGTCACTCTTTCCAAGGCCCCAGGAGGCCCCAGAGCAATAGGTTGGAAAGGAGGCTGGAAAGACAAACAAAGTCAGGCAGGAAATGAGGGACCCGAGCATATGCACATGTTTACTGATTTTTTTTAGAGAGAGAGGAAGGGAGAGAGAGAGAGAGAGAAACATCCATGTGAGAGAGAAATGTCAATTTCGGACAATGCTTCAACCGAGCCCCCTGGATGAATTTTTAAAGATTTTATTTATTTATAGGGAGAGGGGAAGGGAGGGAGAAAGAGAAAGAAAGAAACATCAATGTGTGGTTGCCTCTCATACGCCCTCCACTAGGGACCTGGCCCACATCCCAGGCATGTGCCCTGACTGGGAATCGAACCGGTGACCTTTTGGTTTGCAGGCTAGCGCTCAATCCACTGAGCCACACCAGCCAGGGCTGAAGATATTTTTAAAGCTAGATGTTTTTACATCAGCAGTCTCTCACAATATGCATGTCACATTCCTGCAGGAATGAACAGATGTCATTAGAGGTCATCACTGTTCTCGAGACCTGTTCAGACAGGAATCTCGGAGAATGAGGGACCAGCCAATGAGCTGCCCTGAGATGGAAAACAGGGCTGGTCTGAAGGTTGCAGGGCTTCGAACCCGGGCCAACGTGTTCAGTTGTTTCTCATCGGACTCGTGTTGTCCAACATCATAGGTACCTGTTTTTACAGCGGCGGTCACAGCAGGAGAAATTACAGAGGACTAATCTATGTGGGTAGTGACACTAAGGTTGCACGCGCAGGTGAGGAGGGGAACGACAGACTGGGGTGACTCTGGCATATGTCACCACTGCCAGACTCACTAAACAGCTGAGTTTAGTTTCATTAAGAGAAGTCACTCTTAATTGGTGTCTCCAGGCTGACCACTGTCCCAAGCTGCAGGCTCCCACTGCTGACTCTGGTCGCAGGGCCTCAAGCATCCCAAAGACACCTGCCCAGGTGTCTCTGAGAGGCTTCCCCTCTCCGCTCCTCTTGCTTCAAAGGAGTCTCCAATTCCCGGGACCCACTCCCGTCTTTCCAGCACTAATGCAGGTGTATCTCAGAGACCTTGTAGTCTTGGTTCCAGACCACTGCAATGCAGCGACTGTCACAACGAAGTGAGTCACAGGAGCGTTTTGGTTTCCTGGGGCATATGAAAGTTCTGTTTATGTGATACTGTGGTCTACTGTGTGCAACAATAGCGTATGCCTAAAAAAAACCAATGCACATGACTTAATTAAAAATACCTTCTTGCCCTGGCTGGTGTGCTCAGTGGACTGAGCGCCGGCCTACCAACCAAAGGGGCGCTGGTTCGATTCCCAGTCAGGGCACACGCCTGGGTTGCACGCCAGGTCCCCAGTTGGGGATGTGCGAGAGGCAACCACACATAGATTTTTCCCCCCGCTCTTTCTCCCTCCCTTTCTCTGAAAATAAATAAATAAATAAAAATAAAATCCTAAAAAAAAATACCTTCTTGCTAAAAAATACTGACCATCATCTGAGCCTTCAGCAAGCCATAATCTTTTTGCTGGTGGAGGGCCTCACCTTCAATTTGTAAAAAGTGTAACATCTGGGAAGTACAATGAAGTACAGTAAAGTGAGGCATGCCTGTACAACAGCCCTGGTCCTGTCCCAAAGTTATCTGGACAAATAACTTTTCCAAATGCAGTTCTGATCACATTACTGGACTCCTCTTGTCCCCCTCAATGGCTTCCCATTACTCTGAGGAGTCAGGCCAAGCTCCTTCCGCAGCCTCCAAGGCTCCGGGACAGTCCCCTTCTCGTGGCTCCTTAGGCATACAAGCTTCCCTCCCACCACAGGACACTTGCACCTGTTGTTCTCCCTGCCTGTGTACTTCCCACTCATCCTTCAGCTCTCAGCTCAGTATCACTTCCTCAGTGAAACTTTCTGCAGCCGCTCTGTCCAGCTCAGGTTCCTCTGGCTTAGATGCACCTGGAAGGCTTGTTAAATTACAGATTGCGGAGCCCCACCTGAGTTTCTGATTCAGTAGGTTTGGGGAGGGCCTGAGCACTAGCGTTTCACTTAGGTCCCGGATGCTGCGGGGCACAGTTTGACAACCACCGGCTTGGGCTTCCATGTCCTCCCCCTTGCGGTCCGTAATCACATACTTTCATTTGTGTGGCTCCTTGGTTATAATGGTCTCTCCTCTAAACTACGGGCTCCATGAAGCAGAGAACTTGCCTCTTTTTGCTCATCATCAAACTCTAGCTGGCATACAGAGGTGCTCGATAAAGTTTTGAACAAGTGAATGAATGAATGAAAACTGGTCTTCCCGACTTCCCCTCTGTCAGGCTGGTGCTCTAGACTTTATGCAGAGCCCTCCTATCAACAAGCAACTAGACTCCAGATCCAATACAACAGAGGTAGTTTAAGAACCATTTCTAACTTTGCAAATAGTAAGGGAACTCCCTAAGGACCCGTTCAAAACAAGAAAGTGAGTGTAAGCCAGGTTGACCCTGAAACTTCGCTTGGAGCAAATTCTACACCATGACCTTGAAGATTAAAGAACACATGGAACAGAAAACTAGATAAACCTTGAGTCCCAGCTGAACCCAAGTCTCATACATTGTCAAGATCCTGGAAGGGGCTACACCTAAAAGTGTAGACCAGAAAACCTCTCCCAACCAGCGAAGGGAACCTACAAAGAAACCTGCCTCTCTCCCTGTGGTGGAAAGAAATTAAGAATAGGATCAGATCCCCTGTGAACCAGGAACCAACCACACACATGCCTGCCCACCATGCCACCTTTCCGGTCCGCACACATTTCTCCCAGAAATTAATTTATCATGGTGTTAGCGCCCCCTCGTGCCTGATAGGAGTAACTACATTTTTTCTAATGGAGAGCACCCTAAATCAGGATCTTCAAGGTTTTCTGGAGATTAAGAGCAACCAATTAAAAAAAAAAAAATTCCCACAACAAAAATTACCAGACCTACCTGGAAAAATGCCACCATAATCTAAAGCATCAGTAGAAACAATAGCAAAAGATTTAGCATCCCTCCAAGCATTTCAGATATTATTAGATTTATCAGGTCCAAAATGTAAAATAACCACGCAATCGATTCCCAGTCAGGGCACATGCCTGGGTTGCAGGCCAGGTCCCCAGTGAGGGCCATGTGAGAGGCAACCATACATTGCTGTTTCTTTCCCTCTCTGTCTCCCTCCCTTCCCCTCTCTCTAAAAATAAATAAATAAAATCTTTAAAAAAATAAAATAAAATAAAATAACCACGCAAAGATATTTAAATACATAGAGAAATTAGAAGAAATAAGACAGTATAAAAATTATTATATATATTTGAAAAAAAACCAAAAAGTTGTCACAGCTGAAGAGAAGTGGAGGGTGGCTGAGAAGAACTGCTCCGAGTGCAGTGCAGAGACATAGGAAGACGGGGGACTCATCTTTCTGCCTGCAGGCTCCCTGCATCCAGTCCGTCATCTTCTCAAGACCAAGGATGGCGACGCCATCTGCCATATGGGTGGCAGTTAGGACAGTGCCCGGCAAGTGGAAAGCACTCTGTGCGGATCAGTTTGTGGAATCCTCACGACTGACCTATATTGCCTGCCAGTCACTGGCTACTTCTCTCTAGTTCATACACATCCAGAAACAGGGACTGTATCTTATTCAGTGTTGCTGCCCTGGAGACTTGCATGCCTTCTGAACATAGAGGGTGTTCACTACACGCTTGTAAAGAAACTGAAATAATGTATATAAATTTTTTTTGGCCACCTCTTACTTTGCGTGTGGCAATACCTGCAAAATTTGATAGGACTGCCTGACCTTGATTTTTAATAAAGAATCAATCTCTTGGGAATAGTCCTCTTTCAATTCCTCTTGCCCCTTCACACCTTATGCCTACCCACGAGGAAGCCCCACCCACTCAGTAGATTCCTAACTTGGTTTCCTGGTTCCCACTTTTTCTCCCCACTCCCCATGTTTTTTACATAGCAACTAAAATTAGATTTTTTAGAACATGAAACATATCTTGGCCCTGGCTGGTGTAGCTTAGTGGATTGAGCGCGGGCTGTGAACCAAAGGGTCACCGGTTCAATTCCCAGTCAGGGCACATGCTTGGGTTGCAGGCCAGGCCCCTAGTGGGGCCCTCGTGAGAGGCAACCACACATTGATGTTTCTCTCCCTCTCTTTCTCCCTCCCTTCCCTTCTGTCTAAAAATAAATAAACAAAATCTTTAAAAAAAAAAAAAAACATATCTTGTTTCTCCTTTGCCTAAATCTCCCACCACCCCCCAAGTAACTTGCCGTCTAGCTTAGAATGAAATGTAAACGCTGTCCGCCCAAAGGCCCCGCCCACCTGCCCACCCTCCTCCTCTCCTGGGCCCTTTCGCTTTCAGCCACAGGGACGTCTTTCTGCTTCTCAAGCCTGTTGTTTCCGACATTTGTACCTACTGTTTGCTTGGCCGAGGACACTCTTCCTTTGGAAGAGTGAGCATTTCCTTCTTAACTTTCCCGACTTAGCCCAAACGTCATTTCCCTGACTCCCCTCTCACAGTCGCTCCCTACGGCATCGTTTTTCTATTTTCACCGGCACCGATCAGTACCTGAAATCACTGTGGGTATTTGTGCATCTTTAGCTCCCTCTACTAGAAAGGTAAGGGATCCTCTCTGTCTCGTTCAGCACTAGTTTAGGGTCCTAGAACAGGGCCTGCCCCACAAGCGAGACATTCAGTAAACCCTACTTGAATGAGCCGCCGCGGAAGTCACCTGCGCCTAGGGAAAGTGCGATATGTGATAACAACGCCAGGAAGGGCGAGGTGCCCTGTGGAGGGGCGGTGGGGGAGGGGAAGCTCTGGGAAGAGGTCATCAGTAAAACGTGGCTCCTCTCTAACCGGAACACGACACCCGAGACAGAGAGCTCCTCTGTCCCCTCTCTGTTACTTTGGTCAGGCCTTTAGAGATTATATAATTTTGGTTTCCACATTTAAGAAGAGATGTCAGAATCGAGATGATTTCAGGAAAAGGACAATTTAAATGACTGCAGGTTAGGAAAAACAGAGCTGTGAGGAAAGGCTAAATAATTTGGGATCTTAGGCTAGAAAAGGCAGGCCAGCCGGTGGCTTCAGAGCTGTTTAAAAGTGAGTCGTCCTCATTGTCCAGCTGCCGGATGTTGAGGTGGTCAGTTAAGACAAGTCACACAGCCTTTATTCCCTGTGACAGTGCAAGCAAGAGGCAGAGGGTCACCCCCCCCCCGCCCAGGGTTCCACTTTCCCCAATGGACCAGTGCCGCAGCCCGCTGCAGCAGGGTGGTCGTGGGATAGGGTGAGGGACTTAAATAAAGGAGAGGACCAAATGCTCTGCTGGCATAAGGCAACTTTATTCAGAGCTACAAGTCTTTTTATACACATCAGGGATAGATAACAACTAGCTGAATACAAAGGCCAAGTTATCGGTCACTCCCTTGAGAACAAGTCCTTCTTCTTGCGTGATTCGGCTTTGGCCCCAGGATGTCTTGTTCTCATAGAATGACCTTGCAGCGGAACACTGATTATCAAGAACATGCTCTGCTCAGGGTTGAGAAACAGTCAAGGCCCGAGGAGTTGTCAAGGCCGGAAACCAGGCCTAGTCACCACACCTGCGGTGCCAGACCCTATCCACGACCCTATAAGACCCTCCTGGGCTACTACAGACCAGCACCGGCGAGGTCAGATGACAGGCAGACCAGGGACTGTCTCACTGTCAGGAACCCCCAGAATGAAAGGCTCCTGCCTCTTGATGGGCCGTGGACCAGGGAAGGGAGTGCGAGAAGGGCTGGGAATAAAGGGTACTGTGTGAAGGCAGAGAGAGCGTCTCAGCAGGGGCACCTGGGAAGTGCTTGCCTGGTGGCCCCTGGAAGCTGCCTAGGCTCTGAATGCAGGTAGCCCCTGGGCTACCGTGGGGGTCCTTGACAGCTACGTCCTCCACGGAACTGCATGCTCAGGCTTGTGGAGGCCTGTGGTCAGCCTGAACACGCAGGATTTTGGCCTAGAGCCGGGATTCTCACCAGTCAGAGTCTGTCTGTGCCCAAAATCCACATCCTTCCAGGTAAGACCATCCTCCACCCATGTCACTCCCGTGGTCTGGCTCAGGCTTGACCATCTCTCAATCAGTCGGAGTCTCTCTGCCTCTGGGTCTCGCATCTTTGACCCACCTTCCACATCTCTGTTTTCTAGAACCCCACAAATGACCTGTCATTCTCTGGCTGAAACCTTTTGGGGTGCCTCACCACCAAGCTTGGCAGGGCTAATAGCTCCTCCTACTCCCGGGGGCCTCCTCGTGGCTCTGGCGAGAATGCCTGACTCAGCACCTGCCACTCCTTGGCCTGGACTATGCTTCCCACCCCTGTCTGTCCTTCAAGCTGCGACTCAAAATGCACCCCCTCCAGAGGTCTCCCAGGCTCTACGGGGCCATAGCACTTTGCACACAATCACACTCCACTATCATTGTCTGCAAGATCCTGCCCAGCAGGCACCGTCATCTTTACAACCTTGCTGAAGAGACGTTGTGGAATGATCAAGTGAGTGACAGAAAAAACAACCCATTAAAAAAAAAAGAACCAACGACTATTCCAAGTTCTGGCTCTCTTCTGTTTCCCCAGTAAGTCCCTAGCCTGCCCCCTCCTACTGATACCTCCTCCCCTCCCACAATCTGAGTTAGCAGAGCAGCAGGGTGTCCAAGGCAATACCTGGGACCCTTCTGGTGGCTGGCGAGGAGTCCCCGGGCCCTGGGAGTCCTTCTTGCTGGCATTCTGGAAGAGGAAGGTCCCTGTGGCCATCCGCAGACAGCTCCAGACAGCTGTGTGGGGGCAACCCTCAGCAAGCAAGTTAAAAAGCTGAGTTGAAAGTGTCCACCCTTTTCCCCTGAAAATTACACCCTGGCCTCTTTTCTGATTAAAAACTTTATTTTCAGAAGCAGAACTGTTTTAAACACAGAATTCAAGGCATTAATCTGTCTGTAAAGCCCAAATTTCACCTACCCAAGTCCCAGCTCCCTGGAGGTCCGGAAACTACCAAGCCTAACTTCACTTTGGATGTTCTTCCCTGGGCTCGGATAACTTTTGTTCAGAGCTTAGACTTGTTCTCCCAACTTGTATCCCTTCTACACCTTTCACAAAAGCCCCATTTCCACTGGAAAGAGACCAGCCTCCCACCTGCTTTCTGTGACAGGGCGTTTCCATGGGAAACAGGACAGGAGGGGGCTCTGGCAAGGAGCAGGCACCCGTCACAGGCAGCAGAGCCGCTCAACCTCCTCCTCACAGGCATAGAATTTTTCAAATAGCTCAGGGGAGGTGCCGTTGCACTCAAACCACCTCCTCAGTGTGCCCAGGGCCCGCAGGGCGTCGGCTCTGGTGGGCAGGGGCTCGAAGCCATCCTCCCCAGCCCCCTCCTCGCCTTCAGTACCCGTCTCCTCTTTGCACTCTCCAGACGTGGGCTCCTCACCCTCCAGGTCCACAAAGTGGGAAAACTCCTCACAGCTCAGCCCACCAGGGACAGGCGGCATCTCAGAGGCTTTGTCCGAGGTCAGGGGCATTTTGCAGGGAGCCAGTCCTTCCTGAAGGAAGCTGCTTACAATGAACTGGGGAGGCACCTTGGCCCAGGCCGCCGCCACCAGGTGCAGCGTGTCCAGCACTGTGATGCCTGCCCCAGCCTCAGCCAGTGACATGCCAGCCCTCTTGCTCTGGACAGCTGCCAGCTTGCTCAACAGACGGTGCCGGTAATGGGCCTTAAAGGCCCGGACCACAGAGCTGGGCAGAGAAGGTGTGGTGCTAGTGGTGGAAAGAGGCAGGAGCCTTACATGGCAGAGCCCAGGCAGGCCTGCCAACTCCTCCACCACTGGGGCAGCCAGCAGCAAGGCTACCCGTCGGCCCTGCCTCCCCATATCCCGGTCAAACTGTGCCAACCACTCTGACCAGGGGATGCCCACGTCAGGGTGGTAGGAGGCAGGCAGAGCCTCACTGCTGACCCCAAAGAAGCACCTGGGTGCAGCCTGGAGCCCACTGACTAGTACCCGCCGCTTCTCTGTGCCCCTGCAGTTGGCACACAGCAGTACCTGCACTTGATCACCTATACCTACTTTGCCAGGCACTGCTCGATACAGCAAGGGCACGTCAGCACAGCCAAAGACATCCTCCGGGGAGAAGTCTTTCAGGGAGAGAGGCAGCCGGGGTGTGAGGCCTGGGGGAAGTGGCTCAGGAGGGAACAGAGGTGCTAGTACATGGCGGACCCCAAAGCCCACATTGTTTCGGCGTTTCCAGCGGACCAGCCAGCCAATGCTGGGCACAAAATCCTGGCCCAAGATGTCGGCCAGCTCCTTGGCTTTGTGGAGCAGCATGGGCCCCGTCACATCCCACGCCTTGGCCCGGGCAATGTGGTACCAGCAAAGCAGAGCCTCATCGATGCCACTGTACTTGGACTCGCGCTTGCGCTTGCGCTCCCGGTTGGCCGTGCCACTGCACCAGTCTGCCAGCAGCTTCTCCTTATTCTTGCAGATGCGTGAGATCTGCGGCTGGGAGACCTGGAAGCGCCGGGCCACTTCCGACTGGGACATCTTGGACTCATCCAGGAGTTCCAGCACCTGGATCTTCTCAGCCAGGGACAGAGCGTGAAGCTTCTTCTTGCTGCTCAGCTCCATGGCTTCTCCAGGGCACCTGTACGGGAGAAAACAGTGACAGGGGTTCAGGCCACTGAGGCCAGGTGGCACAGGAGAGGAGCACTGTAAGGAAGAGAATCTATGAGGAAAGGGAAATCGGCTGGTATGTGCCGCAGCCCGCTGCAGCAGGGTGGTCGTGGGATAGGGTGAGGGACGAAATAAAGGAGAGGACCAAATGCTCTGCTGGCATAAGGCAACTTTATTCAGAGCTACAAGTCTTTTTATACACATCAGGGATAGATAACAACTAGCTGAATACAAAGGCCAAGTTATTTGTCATTTCCTTGAGAACAAGTCCTTCCTCT
>PVJI01009664.1:0-64308 GCA_004026765.1 Micronycteris hirsuta | reverse complement strand
CAAGTGCTGGTGAGGATGTGGAGAAAGGAGAATCCTTTTACATTGTTGGTGAGAATGCAGATTGGTTCAGCTACTGTGGAAAGCAGTGTAGAGATACCTCAAAAAATTAAAAATGTGACTGCTTTTGGACCCAATGATCCCACTTCTGAGAATATATTCGAAGGAACCCAAAACACTAATTTGAAAGAACATAAACACCGTTATGTTCCTTTCAGCGTTATTTGCAATCACTAAGTTATGGAAGCAGCCCAAGTGTCCATCAGTAGAGGAGTGGATAAAACAACTATGGGGCCCTGGCTGGTGTAGCTCAGTGGATTGAGCATGGGCTGGGAACCAGACAGTCCCAGTTCAATTCCCAGTCAGGGCACATGCCTGGGTTGCGGGCCAGGTCCCCATGAGGGCCATGTGAGAGGCAACCATACATTGCTGTTTCTCTGTCTCCCTCCCTTCCCCTCTCTCTAAAAATAAAAAAATAAAAATAAAATCTAAAAAAAAAAAAACAACTATGGGACATTTACACAGTGGAATTCTACTCAGCCATAAAAAAAGAAGAAAATTTTACCCTTTGCAACAGTATGGATGGACCTGGAGAACATTAGGCTAAGTGAAATAAGCCAGTCAGAGAAAGACAAATATTATATCATTCCACCCATATGCAAAATCTAATGAACAGACTGAATTAACAAGCAGAACAGAGACAGACCCATAGATGGAGAGCAGATGACAGTTTGTGGGGGGGGGTTGTTGGGGGTGGAGGGGTTGAACAAAAAGGAACAAGGACTCACAGACATGGACAACAGTGTGGTGATTGTGTGGGGGAGTGGGTGTGTAAGGGGACTAAATGGTAATGGAAAAATATAATAAAGACTATATATATTTTTTAAAATTAGATGGTCATTCTAAAAGAGGTTAATACATACTGACCCTTTACCACTGATTTTAACACATACCTAGAAAATAAGGGGAAAAACCTCTATGGAAATAATGATGTTATGTCTACATTCTTAAAGACTAGATATTTTTAATGCTTCTACTCAATGTTAGAAAATATATTGGACAGTTTTACCACTTGACATTTGATAACTGACTTCTACAAAATAAATTCCAGGGACTGTATGTGCTTTGAATCCTCCCATTCAACCACAGCAATTACTTTTTAATTTCAGATGAAGTTTTTATTGGGACAGAACTACGGCAATCACTTTCAGGGTAGCAGATGCTTACCTGGGTGTATTTATTTATAGGGGAACAGTCCAAATGAGGAGTGATAGTGACACGTGACGACAACCCTGGAAAAGTCCAGCTGTGTTTACAGGACTGCGGCTGGCTGTCTGTCATCTCCTTGTGTGATATCTCACACAAACAAATTGCTAATACGCCTTCTGGTCCAAAGTTCACCTAAATAATACATTAATTGGCTCATCAACATTGTGTTCAGCTTTGCCCAGATTAGATAATATATCAATAAGGAAAAATATTAAAACCTAAACACAGGTTTCACAGAATATCTTTAAAGAAAATAGGACATCGAATAGTGTTTATTTAGCTGTTATGTTTAGTTTCTCCCTCTCACTCTTAGTTGATTACATTGATAGTTAAAACCATATTCAGTCAATTCTGCATTTATCGAGAGTTCAAGCAATAAAAAAGTAAATACAAAAATAAAGATATTTGAAATTTTTCATCAAAGAATTTAAAATACATTGAACCAAAAATTTATAATCTAGTGATAAAGATGAGCAAGTAGATTGTATCCATTGTGAATGGCTTCAGCAGCAAGAAGCAGAAAATTCAATTAACAGAGACTCATGCAATAAATAATTTTAATTTTTCACAGGAAGAAATCTACAGATGAGCAGTCTTAGTCAAATGCAGTATTTCAACAGCGTTCCATCTCCTGTCTTTGCTGTCCTTGGCATGTTCTTTCCAGCCTTGTACCTTTTACCTCATGGCTACAAGGTAGCTGCCACATCTCTGAGCATCATGTCAGTGTTCAAAGCAGAAATGAGAATGAGACAGAGAGCTACTCTCTGGTGCCTGTCTCTTCTATAAGGAAGCATAAGCTTCCTGTGTATGTCCTGCACACATGTCAGAATTGCGCCCTGTGACCACATTTACCTGTAAGGAAGGCTGCAGAAATGAGTACTTCATTTTTCCAACCCCGCGAGGTGGCAAGGGAGAGCAAAAGGGACTTGGGAATTGCTGTTGAATCAGTCTCCCGGTAACATCTCCGCAAAGACCAACTGAGCAAGGCAGAAACAAGTCAGCTACAGGGAAGGAAAAGAACAATTTCTGATCTGGGAGAAAGATATCATGGAAGCAGCACTCAGGCTGGGACTTTAAGGGTAAATAAGATTTAATGAAGGAGTGGGGGCTACAGAACAATTCAGAACATAATCAGCAAAGGAAAGACGTAGGGGTATAAATGGCGTGGCGTGTTGGAGAATGAGCAAACAGTAGTCTGGTATGTCTAGATCTAAGAGAATGTGTAAATGTGCTGGTAGGGAAGCTGTGTGCTGAGGACTTAACAAAGGAATTTTGAGATTCATTTATACAGGACTCTTACTGCTGTACTAAATAGTTTAACTTTCAGTGGTTTCCCAGGACCTACAAAATCAAAATCAAACTCCATAGGCTAACAATAGAGACCCTGATATTACACCTAGCCTGCTTTCTTGTTCATTCTTTCCTATCACTATAGCCTACCTATGTGTCAATACCTTTGGCCAAACTGGATTTCTTTTCATCCCCCCACCACACACACACAACACCCTCTTTCTATATGTATGATGCCACTTGCTATGGTTTCTACAAAAGTGTTCTACCCATCCCTTTCCAAACCAAAGTTCTGCCTATCAAGTCCCTTCCCACCAGGAGATGGAGTGGAATCATCTCTGATGACCGTAACCCTTTTTTGAACTATGTGTTATCATATTTAAGTATACTTTGTCAGGAAGGCTGAACTGAGAAAAATCGAAACTGCCAGTCTAGATTCAGTCTGGAAACTGATGACTAGCTTCAGTTCACGTCTCATATGACTCCCAAACAGGCAGTCAATCAGCACCAGGGGAATATGTGGGACTAGGAAGCAAGTGAGTGCAGTAGCTCCCAGTGTCTCCCTTGTCCCTCAGCAAGTCACGTTTGGAATTCGCTGGCCAACTCGGGTCTGCGAGGGTGAGACACCTGCCGGGTCTGCGGAAGCCAGAACTACAGGTCCAGTGCCTACCACCTGATCCCAGGAGGACCACATCAGCACTTCAGGGTCTATCTCTTACCATGTAAAGAATTTTTTCTTCAGAACAATTACATTCCACCTTCTATTTCTGGTCAGGACCTACAGACACAATCTTGCCACATAATTTTTCTAATTTTAGAGCTATTTATATGTATCTTTAAGACACTGTACCATAGTGGTTAACAGCACAGTTTCCAGAGTATTGAAGCAATGCACCTCAGTTTCCTCGTCTATGCCATGGGAACAATAAAGGCTTCATCCACTCTCTTTGGTTGTTGTGGAGATTGAAGCCAGTGTCTTGGATTATTTGATACTGTTTGTCAAATCCATATAAGTTTTGAGGTCAAAGACTCTTATCTCATTCACGTTTTTCTTCCATCATAGTTAAAACTTGCTGTGTGCATGATAAACATTGGAAAAATAAATGAATGCCTAAATTAAATGATTTCAGTGTTTCATGGCTCTAGAAATAAAAGCAAGCAATGACGCAGGGCAGAAGTAGAAATTTGTAATGAATGGGCTTGACTCAAACAGAAAAGCCTCAGTCCTGTGAGCAGGCAACCGGCTCGGCACAACCTGCTCATGGGGATGCACCTTGCCCAGCCCCCTGCGGGGCAGCTTGGCGAAATTACCAAGTCCATCAAAAAGGCATGGATTTTTTGACCCAGTGATTCCAATTCTATAAATTCTAAGAAAGTGACACATATAATGTTATAGGACAAAACAGAAAACAAGTACATGCCCACTGATAAGGATTAATTACATAAATTTTAAAATATTTATGTAATGATACGATAACCCCATATTTTGACTGAGAAAATAGCATACATCAAGTGAGAACAAAAGGACATTATAGAGCATGTACACCTATTTCTTTTAAAAAATGATAATAAAAACAATAAATAATATCTTGTTTGTATATTAGAAAATAAGCCTGGAGAGAGACACATAAAATATTACTTGTGCCTTTAGCGAATCTATGAGTGATCTTCATTTCTTTTTTGCTTTATACTATTTTTTGAGATGTTCACAATGACCAAAAAAAAAAAAAAAAAAAAACAGAAATGAGAGCTTTCTCTTTTGGAAAAGCAATCATCTTGAACTTCAGTTGTTACAACATTAGCGCGGTAGCCTGCGGTTCCCAGCACGCTCCCACATTGGTCAGGCTGTCAGCCGTCCTCGCGGCCGTGAGCGCAGTGGGCGGCGCCGCGGGAGCCGGAACCGAGACGCGGGCTGGTTCCGGCCCCGTGGCTGTTGCTAACTTCCTGTGTATGGGTATTCATACAGGGATTGCTCTGAAGTGTGGGTGAGTTTACTTCTCATGTAAGTGGCTAACATCAGAGATCTTCAAATGCTAACACGAATATCCCTAATCGGCCTAACTGTAAAGAGCATAACAAGAGATCAAAGACCCAGAGTTACGGGCATGGGTGGGCACATACACAGCCCAGACCAGCGGGAAGCAGAGAGGTACCAAAGGCGCGAAATGTAAGGAGACACTCACTCGCAGAGGCATGCACGTAGACTATCTGATTCTAATTCCCAAAATGACAAATACTTGGCCTTAACTTAACCCTGAGTGAGTGCCTTCTTATAGTTTGCACCCTACCTGCCTCTTACCCCAAGTCCCTGGTATGCATGCATGTAAATGTGTGAGCACACACATGCACAGTTTAGCAACGGTGAGGAAGAGGGGTGATAAATAGTTCTCCAGAATGATTGTCAATGCTTATTGAATATGTAGAAATGACTTAGTTGCACATAGTAAGAGGAAACTGTTCTATCTTCTGATAGGTGATAGGGAATAATAGAGAATTGCTCTTGACTCAGACACTATCTTTTCCTTATTTTATTTATGCAGGATTTCACTAGTTTCTCCATGGGCATTATTGTCTTCTTAGCATCACCCCAGAATTCCCACATTACAGTCCACGGGATCCGTATGGAAAGTTCCAATCCTGTGGCCTAGTGAAATCTTCACAGTTATCTTCTTACTACAAGCTTCAAAACGCAAATATTTGGGGAGTTCCTGTTGACCTCTGTTTACTTCAGTTCACTGCTTCCTGGTGTTTCCATTTAGGTTTGGCATCAAACTCAGAAATTTGAACTTAGTATTGACCTGGCATCCTCCAAGGATGCTTCCTGCAGTTCGCGCCCCGCAGTTCTTGCCTCTGTGATCTGAAGGGGCTAACTCTCCACGCCCGGAGTTGGCCATTGGGCTTCGTTAGCCAGAAGGAGGCGCTGCAGGAATTCTGAGGATGCAACAGCAATCAACACACCAATCTCTTTGGCACCCTGGCCGGCAGCAAGGGCTTCCTGGGCCACGCAGCATGACCTCAAGTCGTATCTACTTTTGCAAGATAGGATATTATTTTTCAATGTTGGTTTTGAAGACAAAATTTGCAGTTTAGCCTTACTAAATTAGGCTTTTACTCTCTGACGAAATATAATATAAACCAAATGTACATGACAGTTCACCCTAACACTCGTTCATCCTTACGAGTTGAAGTAGATCACTCTGGCACATGTAGACCCAAGGCTACATTCATATTGCCATTTCAGGCCTAATTTTTTTTAATTAAGAAATTTCCAAAACACCATATTGGAAGAAATTTTATTCAGTGCTGAAAGTAGTTACTAAATTATGTTCTCACAGAATCATATATTGAAAAACTGTATCTTGAAATACAGACACTGATTTTAAGTGGTACAAGCAAAGAGAAGGGATTCCTGGCATGGAAATTTGAAAATGTGGGGCTAGACTTCGGTTTCCCAGTATCTCTGACCTCGAATGGGAAGCTACCTTGCTCTGAGTTTGGTAAATGCATGCTTATATTGAGAGAGAGAGAAAAACATAAACTGTAAGATCCCATTACTTTAACATGCCTTGTTTCTCAATTATTAACTAACTGATGTTTGCAAACAGCATAGCAGTACATTGGAATTAATTATGAATCATTGTCCCATCATTTCCATGATTATACAAGGCCATTTTAACTGTTGTATCATATACCCAATTCTCATAACTACGCATCGATTAAAATCTCACAAAATGCCCTTGCTGTGGCTCAGTGGATTGAGCGCAGGCCTGCAAACCAAAGGGTCACCTGTTCAATTCCCAGTCAGGGCACATGCCTGGGTTGCCAGCCAGGCACCCAGTAGGCAACCACACATTGGTGTTTCTCTCCCTCACTCAAATTAAATTTTTAAAAAATCTCACAAAATATGACTTATACACAACTCTTCTTAATGTAATTTGCTCTCTTGCCTAAATGGAGTCAATGAAATAGTCTTTTATGAGTTATGAAAGGACATCTGTGAAAATACTACTCTTTATAAAGTTGTATTAACTTAACAAATTATGTTTGCAAAGACAGCTGTTTTAAACTGGTGTTGCTTGTATGAGTAATTCAATAATTCTGTTAGAACTATTATTCATTTTAATGAGAACTCTATATAATCTAATTTTTTTTCTCTGCTAACAGATAAGGAAGCTGAAGTACAGGGTGATAATTATTTCAGTTGTGCAAGTATTCCATTCAGCAGTGTGGACAAAAGATACACTGACTCTTATGTTTCCGATAAACATAATTTGGTAACCACAATCTACTCTGCTACACCAAATCTCTCAATTTGGTAACCACAATCTACTCTGCTACACCCCCACACCATCTTTTTTTACCCTCATATCTATAGGATGGAAGCCAAAACTTTCTACAAGTACAAGGAGAATGTAGGAGAAGGAAAAAATTCAATCATAATATATTTTAAAAAACTGTTATCAGTATCAGATTGTCAGGATTACTAGATGGTTGCATTAGTTTGGGTTCTCCAGGGAGACAGAACCAATAGAGATACACACACACATACCATACCCCTGTGTGTGTGTGTGTGTGTGTGTGTAGACAGAGAGATAATTTATGAAAAGAGATTGACTCACAGAGTTATGGAGGCTAAGAAGTTTCAAGATCTGTAGCCAATAAGCTGGAGACCCGGAAGAACCAATGGTTCCAGTGAGTCTGAAGACCTGAGAACCAGGAGAGCCAACATTATAAATTACAGTTCAAGTTTAAGTCCTAAAGCTGGAGACAATCAGTGTCTCAGCATAAGCACAGATAAACAGAAAGAGCTAATCTCTCTTACTCAGCCTTTCCATTCTATCCAGACCTTCAGTGGATTGGGGGAGGCCCAGCCACGTCAAGCAGGGCAATCTGCTTTACTCAGTCCATTTAGATGTTAATCCCGCCCAGAAACACCCACACAGGCACACCCAGAATAATGTCCAACTAAATATCCAGGCTCTCTAGGCCAATCAAATCGACAAATAAAATGAACCATCAAAATGGGCCTTAATTAAGGTTGTGGAACTCAACTCTATCCATTTAAAGCTAAGAAAGCTGTATTCTAGAGATATATCCCAAACACCCAGAGACCGTCATGAAATCTGCCCTCCCAGGCTGCCCTCCCTTTGCAGTGACAAAAGACATGTACGGAGCATGTGACGATTTACATTTGTCCAAACGCCTCCTCCTAACCGTCTTGCCAGATGGCCAAGGCGGGAATTATTTTGCCTTAAAGGAATGAATTGGCACTTGGAAAGATCTAATTCACAGTGATAGAGTCAATGTTTGTTTACAAGCTTAGGAAAGCTGTAATGCAAAAAAAAGTCTGTGTACTCTGGTGAGGTTCACATAAACTCACTTTAATTGCGCCTATATCAAGATGTTCAGGTAAAATGGAAGACAGATTATCTGTTATTAAAAATCTACTAAATACATTTTGAATATATAGGACATGGTACACTAGTTTTGAAGATTTCTTATTTAGCAATTGCCTTCCTCCAAATACATGACAGCTGGCAGTACTCAGAACTTGAACCCCATCAGGAGAGCACATCAGATAAGAGACATGTGATAACCAGACATATTTAAGATTTTTGTCTCCTTTTTGTATCAAGGATGATTCTACTGATGTTAATAAATCATGAAACTTTGTCATTGTGTTTGTAGTACAGGAAATAATAAATTTTGAGGCACTCATATATTTCTTTTAGTTTACCATAGTACAAACAGAAGTTATATACACGTTCTAACAAAGTGTATGAATACTGAACAATGCCGCTGTATTTTTATCTTATGGTAATACAAAATCGAAAACTAATATAGTCAGAGGAATTCTGATGAGTTAATAACAAATGTGAATTTATTCTTCTACATTCAAGGAATGAGACTTTGGTACTTTATTCTAGGTGACTGGGAAATTTTTATCATGGCTTTTTAGGGAAATATCCAAGATTGATCTCACCTCTCATTATTCCGTCCTGAAACTATTTCAATGTCCTGATTATTTACTTGAACTTTCTTCCAATGCTACTTTATAATAACCATCACAGTTAGTAAGAATTTCAACCTAGGGTGTAATAAATTTAATTTAATTTAAATCTGGAGGTGGGGGTATAACAAATGAACCCCCAAGGAAGGGTTATTTAAAACTGAGACCCGAATGATGAGAAAAGGTGAGGCAGTTGAAGGGTGACAAAGAGAATAATAGCATGTTGGAGTACATGCCAACCCCAAAGTCAAAAGAAGCCTGTACTGCCACAGCCATACCAGCGTGGTGATAACTGGCATCATAACAGAGATGACTAGCAATCTCCCCGCCTCCCACCTCCCCACACACTTAGCACTGACCTTTACCAGATCTCCAGCCTTCTTCAATTCTTCCACCCTAGCATCATTTGCCAAGAACCTCTGGAGACATCCACTTTCTCATAAGCACAATTTGTGTGTGTGTGTGTGTGTGTGTGTGTGTGTGTGTTTCCAAGACATGTAAGAGAGTAGTCTCCTATCCTAGCTTCCTGGAGACACTTGGCCTGGGATAACCTGCGCCTCAAAATTCCTGTAGCTGTTGGCAGTGTTGATATCTGCCTGTGTTTGGATCCAGGCTTCCAGGTTTGGTGCCAATGCCATCGATTCCTGCATCGAGGATGCTATTCTCTCAGATTTGCTGTATCTCCTCATCAAGGACACATGTGTCCCGATTAGCCCGATCCCTCCAAAGGAAGGGAATTCCTGCCTGCCTTTCTCCTGTCATTCTTGTGTGTTCCTTGGTTATCTATGTGCCCACAATGATATACTTGTTTTACTTTAGGTTTGATTTCCCCAGGGTTCTGGTACAAGTCGAGACCTACATCCCTCTTTCCTCCTCTCCCATTTCAAACAAGTCTATTGGAATTAAGTCCCTCTTTTGCCACCCAGACTTCATTTCTCTTAGCATGTGTTTCTCCCTAAGGAGCTCCATAGTCTCTCATGTAAATAGACACATAGTTATTTCTAGTTTACATTGTAGCTCTTCTACTCATCGTTTTCTGAATCCCCAAGTAGACACACCATTATTTCAAGCCATAGTTATCCTCATATCAGTTTCATACTTTTGGCAACTAAGCTTCTTAGAAAATACCTTTCACAAGAGATTTTATTACGTGTGGATTTTTAAAATTCCATGTTTGATTCTAAAATCTCTATCTGGTGCCTATAAGATGAGCTAGAGACAACACATCTGGCTGAAGTAGGTATCCTCATCTCCCTTCAAAATTTATCCCTTCAAACATTGTAAATACTTCAGTAATAAGGAAATATCATTATCTTGTGACATATTACAGGAGTTAGTATGTACACAAAATTCAGTGTAAATTTTGAATTAAATGAGATATGTGATGGAGCCCTGGCCAGTGTGGCTCAGTTGGTTAGAGCGTCATCCCGTAATTGAAAGGTTGTGGGTTTGACTCTGAGCCAGGGCGCGTACCTAGGTTGCTGGTTCCATCTTCAGTCAGGGCAGGTGTGGGAGGCAGCCCATCGATGTTTCCCTGTCTCTCATCCTCTCTCTCTAAAAGCAATGAAAAAGTGTACTCAGGTGAGGATAAATAAATAAATAATTAAAAAGACATATGATGGAAGTTTACCGAGAGACAAAGCCTCCTTTTCTGTCCGAAGCTGCGTGAGTCTGGCCTTTGCTTGCCTCCAGCCGACAGCCACCTGACGTAATAGAACACTTGAGTTCATGGTGAGAGACCGTGGTTCTGCCACTTACTGGTTGTTGTTTTGAATTTTAGTTTCCTCATCCATGAAATAGAAGCAAAAATATCTGCCCAACTTAATAATGACAAAATAATGAATGGTAACATTTATTGAATGCATACCAGGTCCCAGACAACAGGCTAAACCTCTTAGAAGCTTTATCTCAATTAATCCCCTCAATACCCCTCCAAGGCAGGCATGAAAAACTGACCTTGAACACAAAACCTCCACATGGATGTTTATAGCAGCTTCACTTAGAGTTGCCAAAACTTGCAAGTAACCAAAGTATCCTTTAATAGGTGAATGGCTAAATAAATTTTGGTTTATTCAGACAAAAGATTGTTATTCAGTGCTAAAAAGAAATGAGCTATCAAGCCAGGAAAAAACATGGAAGAAACTTAAATTCATTCTACTAAGTGAAAAAAGCCAATCTGAAAATTGTGACTCCAACTCTGTGACACTCTGGAGAAGGCAAACTTTGGAGACAGTAAAACGACCGGTGATTACCAGGGGTTAGGGAGAAGAGAGGGATTAATACACGGAGTACAGAGGATTTTTTAGAGAAGTGAAACTATCTATAATACTACAATGGTAGATATATATTATTACACATTTATCCAAACCCATAGAATGTACAACCCGAAAGTGAACCATAATGTAAACTATTGGCTTTAAGTGATTATAATGTGTCATTGTAGGTTCATCAGTTATAATAAATATACCACTCCGGTAGAGGATGTTGATCATGGGGGAGGGGATGAGATAGATGGGAAAGCTCTGTAGCTTCTACTCAATTTTGCTGTGAACCTAAAACTGCTCTAAAACCTTTAAAAAAATACCGACCTTGACAGAGGTTAAGTAACTAACCCAAAGTCATGTAGCTATTAAGTGAAACAGCTATGCCTCAGGCCCAAACCATTGGACTCTTAATTGTTGCACTTAACTGGTATACTATCCTGAATGAGAGATCATGTTCAAGTGCACATGGGTGATATTAACTCTGAAATCACTGTGGTTATTTTCCCTCTGAGATATGTGGTTGAAACCAGTCATTTGTCAAGAACAGCGACGCATGCTCTGTAACCGTCAACTGGTATCATTTCCCTGACATACACAGTGATTTTATGTTTTAAAGATCTATAACATTTTATTCAAAAACCATTACTCACAATTATTTTAATGTCTTTGCATTACTTTACATATCTTCACATATTTATGTGATTATAAAGTATGCATATTTTGCATTATGTATGACAAGTATACAGCTTTTTTTCCAGCTACATTTATTTTTTGTTGTATTTTTCCATTACCCTTTAGTCCCCTGTAACTCCTGCCCTTCTGCAATCCCCACACTGTCGTCCATGTCCATGAGTCCTTTTCCCTTTTTGCTCAATCCCTCTGCCCCGTCACCTCCCCCCTCCAATAGCTGTCACTCTGCTCTCTATCTATGAGTCTGTCCCCATTTTCCTGGTTAGTTCACTTTGTTCATTATATTTCACATTTCACATATGAGTGAAATCATTATGGCTATTTCACCTAATATCAAATTATATACCTGCTTTATTTATTCATTCCAAAAATATTTATTCAGCTTCTGCCATAAACCAGGCATTGTCTGAGGCTCCATGATCATCAATAAACAAAATAGCCAATATCCCTGCTATCTTGAATACACCTTCTAGTAGAGAGAATTATATCTCAATATTGAAAAATGCTGAGGAAATAAAAATTAAAGCAGGGTAAGGAGGCAGACAGTGGCAGGCAAGATGGTGTATTAAAATAGTCTGGTTAGGGAAAGCACCTCTGAGAAGACCGAGTTTGAGTAGAAAGACCTGAGTGAAATGAGGACGTGAGCCCGACAGACACCTCAGAGAGAGGCTTCCTAACAATGAGACAGCAAATGCAAAGGCCCTGAGGGCAGAGGGAGCTTGCTGTGTTTCAGGAGCTGCAAGGACCAGAACGGAAAGGAGTAAAATAAGGGGAAGAGTAATAGAAGATGGTGACTGAGGAGGGACACGGATGGGGAGGGAAACTGCTGTTAGGGAGACCAGGCAAGGCCTCTGGCGGGTTTTAGGAGAGCACTAACGTGATCTAACTTACGGTTTTAAAAAATTACTCTGGCTTTGTGCAGAAAATAGACTATAGGAGGCAGAGTGAAAGGGGGAGACCCATTAGGAAGCTGTCGCCATAGCCCCAGTGAGAGCCTATGGAAGTCAGGGTGGTAATGGTGGAGCTGGTGAGAAGCAGTCTTCTGAATTTTGTTCAAAGAATTTACCAATTGCGGACATGAGAGAAAAGAAAGAGGCAAAAATGACTCCTCGTTTTTTAACCTGAGCACACAAAAGATTGCAGTTATGAAGAGGAAGAAAATTGAAGGAGTAACAGATTTGGGATCGAAGTGGGTAGGATGGGAATCAAGAGTTGAGTGTAGACAAGATCAAGTTAGGCACCTAAGTGGGTATGTCAAGTATGCCACTGGATATACAAGTCTTGCGTTCTGAGAGTGAGGTTCTGATAAGTTTGAGATTGTGGTTCAGAAAAAAAGAAGAGACAGAGTTGAGGATAGGGCCCCCCAATGTAGAGAGGTCAGAAAGATAAAGATAAAAAGCACAAGAGACTTGAACAGGAGTGGCCTGTGAGTGAAAAGCAAGACTAAGATAGCGTGGCACCCTGCAGGTCTGGTCAGGAAAGAATATGAGGGAGAAAGAAGGAATTATCTGTGTCTAAGGCTGCTCATGGGTCCAGAGAGATGAAGGCAGAATGGGCCGTTGGATGCAGCAGTCTCGGTTTAGGGTAGCCGGCATCGGTACAGGGAGAATGGAGGTGGAGCCGAGGGGTTAGAAACAGTGAATATGGACAACTTTTTTGAGACCATAGTTTGAAAGGATTTTAAAAAAAGAGATGATCACTAGACAAGGAGGTCTTTGGGTTTGTTTGGATTTTATTTTAATATGAGAAATATTACAGCACATTTGAAGACAGATTAGAAAAACCCAGCAGAGAAGGCGAACTTATAACACAGGAAAGGGAGACTTAGAAAATAGTCACCTCTCCTTGACGTCCCACAATTTACTTATCTTTTTACACTGATGTTCGTGTAAGTCGCGTCTGATGTTTTACTGTAATGTTGCAAGGGAAATTTTTGTGTCCATTTATATTTTTATTCATTGATATTGTTTCCTTAAATGTATGGGTGGGAAATTACTGGCTTAAAGATCATGAACATTTTTAAGACTCTTGACAGTGCCCCATTGCTTTAAAAAATCAATTTACCAGGCCACCAGTAATGTATAAATGATTCAGTTATGTTACAATCTTGCTAGAGTTATGACACATACTTTGACACCATAGTTTATGGAATCCCTAAAGCGTTTCAACTACCCTTATACTAACAGGATATTAGCTCCTTAACGACAGAGGTCATGTTAAACTGTCTTCGTTCCCTCATATTCTTTTAGACCAAATATTTTACTACTAATAGTAATTGCAATAATCATTTATCTAAAATCCTTCTTTGTTATAGTATAATGGTGCACATATGCCATCGAGAGAGAAAAATGACCAGTTACGAAATCAGACCAACTTGTATTTGAATCCCAGATTTATTACTTGGGCTTTGTTAAAAGACTTCAATTTCCCATCAATAAACAGATGAATCATAATCCCTGCTTTCTAAATTGTGGTGAGGGTTGAAATACCTGTTACGTCCCTGGCACAGAGTAGGAACATTTTGGAGGGAATAGTGGAACTTTTAGAAGAACTTTGTATTTATCATAAAAGGACCTGTGAACGCGTAATTTTTTAAAGGCAGAAAGAAAAAAATCTTTCATGAAATACCTTATCTGTAGCCCACATAGTTCTCTTCTTACAGTTTTGCTAATTACCATGGAAAAAAAATCCCATGAATTTCAGTTCTAGTAAACTGTCGAACAGCAAGCACCTGGGCTGCCCCTTGGGCATGCACAGGCTGCTCCAGTAGACTGGGATCAGCAGTGTCTCTAGAAATAGTACCAGGCAGTTACCCCCAGGTGACTATATGAGGCTTCATCTCAGCGCTGAGCTTAGAAAGCTTTATGATTAACCCAGCTTGCTATGGTGAGGAAATAACACGAAGAGGAGCACAGATGGAAGTCGAACTCATCACAACACCCAGTCAATTTCCACACAGGTAAGAGAGAATCTTCTATGACATTAACAGTGTGAGATTAGGAGGACATTGATGTCTGTATCCGTGCATGTTCGCATATATGTGAGTCAGCGGAGAATCTTTGTGCTATCTAGGGAAATCTCTTTAGCCTCAGAGTTTGAAATGAAAAGAAAACACTATGCAATTAATTCAAAATCTCTCAACAGTAAAGAGCCTACCACGATCCTAAGAAGTTTCTCGTAAAATTTGTTTGTATCCTAAAGAGAATGGAATTACAAATACATCCACTCGGACAAAACTGAGAATTTTTATCAAAGATATTGAGTGGAGCAGTTAATCTTCCTTGTTTCGTTTGGTCTACTTTCCGCGGTGACATTGGGGAAAAGATGACCGCTTGCATTTATGATAACTAGGAAAGAAAAGGAGAAGTTATAGTGGGCTAAATCACTAAGTCTGGACATTTTTATGATAATGGTATCTTGGGGACCCTGCCTTTGCATACAGCCTTCACTAACAGACCAGTCAGTGTCTCCGATGGTAATCGTGTGTGGGGGACCAATAACCAAAAGGTCGCGACAGGAGACATCCCTGAACTGATTCTCAACCAGGGACTTCAGCCTCGCTGTTTCCCACCAGTAAACCAGGAACCTTACTATTAAGCTTGCTCTCCTTGTAAGGATGAATGGCTCTCGCTAAGAATTATGTAGGAATTCATACACAATTTTGTGTAGAATTACAGAAACTTTCTGTACAGAAAGTACTATCCTCAGGTGAAAACCCTCACAAAATCTTCATTTCACTTAGGTTTATCTCAAAAAATATGCATTGGTTTCCATCTGCGTTGTAGGCATGTGTGAAGTCCTAGGCATATGAAGATTAAAAATAAGAAGTTAGCTTGTGTGTTAAAAATCATATAGTCGTTCTGATGTTGACACAGAGTTAAAGAATTCTGATATTATCTGTGGTCTGTGATGATGAATAGCAATGTCAAAAATAGTGCATCTGGTGTTTTCATCCATCTTAATAATAAAATTGGATTAACTTCCTGTCTGCTTCAATATTGAGGAAAACAGTAATCAAGATGGCCCAAATGTATCATTTGATCCAAGAAGTCAATCTCTATTTGCCACAAAATATAAGGCTGTCAGATTTTTTTTAGCATATCACTAGTGTGAAATATGAGCAAATAATAATGCCAAATGAGACGTCGGCAGTGAACTCACAGCAGGATTCTAGGGTTTCACAGCAGAGTTTGAGAATAAAGAGAAATGAAAGTTTTCAGTGATTTTTCTTTTAATGTCCAGTGGATAAATCTTTTTTTTTAAATAGAAAGAGTCTTAAGAAAGATGTGGTTTGTTAATTTTGCACACCAAAATATCTTCCCTGACAGCTTCCACAGTCTTAAATGTATCTGTTTAAATTGCCAGCATGAGTTACTCAATTGATAATTGATGTTGGATTGTATGATATGAAATTAGCCATTTCTATATTTAGCTGTAACAAGGAGGAATGCGCTATCTATAGTCTCCTTTGTTTTTCTCATCATCCCGCGTACTTCTACCTAACAATTTAATAATTAGATCAGAGATACAGTGATCCTACCGCCATGGCCCCAATCTTGCTGAGAGAAAAACAAGGGTGCGCAGGGGCAGGAAGCAGGAACAGGACGAACTGGCACAGTCACGCTGAGCAGTGAGGCCGGGCTGCAGACAACATCACTCAGAATCTTTCTTTTCCAGAAATGAAACGGTTCTCGGGGCACGGATCACTAAAATAACACCTTGTGGGAAATTGTATGCTTATTACTTTGCTCCTTCTGTGGAGGAATAAAACCACAAGAACATTGACTAAAACGTATTCCACCTTCCGTCTTCGTACATCTTTAGTTATGCAGAAAATTGTTAATTCCCACTATGACAGAAAAGCCAAGATTCCCAAGAATAAACATTGAAAGGACACAGAATCATAGAGTGTTTCTTTTCATCTCACAAACACAGGCCAGTGAGCTCATTTCATTTGATCACGGTTCTGAGAGGACTGGGTAGTTCACCAGAACAGTGAAAGCCCGAACCCTATGGCAGTCACTGAAGGGAAACGTAAACTGCCTCACGGAGAGAGTGGGAATGAACTGAACTGACGACGCCCTTCCCTGCAGCGTTAGTTCGACCCCACACCGGCCTGGCGGTCTGACCGCCTCAGAGCCTGCGTGGTCTCTCTGCCACCCGCGGCTCAAGCGTTTGCATGTGAAGAGTTGAAATTCCCAAAAGACTATATTTTGTTGATTGACAAAAGGGAGCACCCAGGGGCCTGTAAAGTTTGTTAATGCCTTTATTTTTTAAAGTGGTATTTACGTAGTGATGGCTTGGGATACACCATCAGTTTCAGACTTGAAAGCAAAGTGTCCAGGGAGTGGAAGGGTTGTGACTTTACCCTTGGACATCTAATTCCAAGGACCCCTCAATGCCACTTAGAGGTTAGCTTGGTCCCAGTGCTTTCTGAATAGGGAGGGAGTCAGATGTCTTTTCTGTCCTTTCAGAAAAGCGGTGTGAATGGAGTGGCCACAGCTGTGAGGACTCGAGTCTTGTTATCTTGATCAGGCCGGATGGAGAAACCTGAATTTGTCTGACCTCGTTTTCCAGGCGGTGCTCGCCTGAGCCTTGGGCTTTTGTCCACGCAGGGTTGCTGCCTGGCCCCAATTCCAGCCATTTTCGGCTCCGGTTTTTGGCAGCTGTGCTCTGCCTCCAGCATGAGAAAGGCTGAAAGAAGGGGAGGGAGGTGGCAATTGAAGGGAGACTGAGAGAGAACACAGGAATAAGAACAACAGAGAAGAAATAACATTCAGTACGAGGCAGAACATATAATCAGGAAAGATGAATGTGGAAATTTCTATTGACTCGAACATATAATAAGGAGACTTGAAAACTGTGAAAAGCAAGTAACTTGCTATTATATTTGTTTACTGTACCCAGGATAATATCTATTTGTGGTTAAATCGTGATTTTTCTTTCCTCCTGTCTCTGAAGAACTTTGTATTAAACCTCTACTTTCTTCTATTTTATTCGTAGATATGTTTGTAAGTTTTATAAAAATGTTTTTGTAAGTATAAATGGATACAAAATCACAAAGTATAAGAATGGTAGTATCATAAAAGTATATAAAATGTTATTTTATAATTTATGGAAGCTTTATCTCCTCCAGTGAATTGGTACTTAAAAAAGTCAAAACCTTCATCATTTCATGATTTTTTAAAATAGATCTTAAGGATGGGGACTTAGTCCAAATTACATAGAATTTAAAGTTTTCAAAACAAAGTATAAAAGTTCTTTCCTTAATTGCTAAAAATTAGGAGTCTTTAAAGGCAAGAGAGAAGGTGTTTTACAGAAAAAAAAGTTACTAGGAGATATAAAAAGGAACACTAATTAAGTGGTAACATTAAAATAGAGATGAAAATTAATGAAATGGAGAAAACTAGGTTATATCAAGTGCTTTAAATGAGTAGGATCTAATCTAACTCACTAAATTTAACTGTTTTAATTTGTAGTAGTAAAGAGAAAAGAGGAAAAGGATGATGAATATGAATTTAATTCAGTATTTATAGTCTTCCTATAAATTTGAAATTTCATTTGAAAGGGCCAGGTCAAGAGAAAATGGAAGCAGAGATTCTGAATTCAAACAACATGGTTAAAATGGGCCATTCTGATCTCAAACCTCAAATATATATTCTCTCCAAAAATTATATCGCTTCAGCAAAACCAAATTGTTTTAACCATTGCTTTTTTCGCTGACCTAGATTTCTTGGTAGACTTTTGGCTAGAACTCCTTGATAGGTATTAACAACCAGTAAATGTAAACACTGAAAATGCAAAGAAGCCACTCCTTAGTGCCTTGGCATCATTACTGTTGCAGCAAGTAGGTAAAGGGCCTTCATCTAATAAACAAAGTTGCTACTCAGTTGCCCTTGGTACTGAATAGACAGACAAGCAGGTTATTTAATTAATTGTTTTTACCATTATTGTATAGTAAATTCATATTTATAAGCAAAGTTTATGGCGCACTTTTTATCTGCCAGTTTCAGCTGTTTTGCTCGTATGTCTAATAACTCATGTGATTCTCAGAAGCCCTGCGTAAGGGATGCAGTTACCATCCCCATGTGACAAGAGAGGAAACTGAGGCTCAGTGAGAGTAAATCATTTAACCAAGTCCACTCGGTCCAGGACTAAATCCAGGTCTCTCTTACTCTATATCCTGTGCTTTTACCTGTTACATTATAGCGTGGCAAAGTTGTCTTATTTGTTATTTGCTTACTGACTTGCACCTTCCAAACACACAAACACAATTATTGTATCTTATGTTCAGTCTCCCTAGCAATTAGAAAACAGAGTAGGCAAAAGCTTTTAAATATGTGAGCTCATAATTTAAGAAGTTCCTAAATATCTGTCTACTTTGTCCAGAAGATCTTACCTTTCTAAACAAGAAACTTAGATACATTTTCTTAATCACTACCAATATTCATTCAGCTCCCTTATGAACTGTTTTCATTGGCTGGCTGATCAATTGATTTAGCGGGCCATAGCTACAACAGAGCAAGGATATAAAAAACTCATTAAATTGGCATTGCAATTGTTTTCAAAATGTCTCAAAACATTATTCAGACTAAAATTCTGGTATTATTACTTCATGTGCTACAAGCGGTAAGGTAGCTCATCACAGTGAAGGGACTTGAAGAAGAAAGATTGTCCTCTGGCTCACTACTGCTATAGAATAAAGGTCAACAGTCTTACCACCCGGGGAAAAAGATTTTTCTATTTACTCTTTGCTCTTCTTTTGTTCTCAGTAAAAATTAGCCTTGGTGTTCTCCCTGTTTCTTCATTATATACTCACTTCTTCACTCCCGGAAAGCCCCAGTGGACACTAGTGGCATGTTAATTTTCATGTATGAATATCAATATACTAACCCTTATAGACTCTATGGAATTGTACACCGTGCACCTTGCTTTCAGGTGAGTTCCAACGAGGACTCACTTGGCCTCCCAGTGGCCTGAGGATCACATTTTGAGAGTCACTACTTAAAGCCATCAATTGTTTCTCATCAGCAAATCCAATAGCTCCTTCTTGGTCCGCATTTTTCTGCCTTAACCTGCATCTGGCAGTGTTGGCAAACCCCGTTTGATAACTCTGTGCCTGACTTCCATGCCACCAGATACCTCCATTCTCCCCTGACCCTTCTACCTCTGTAGACATCCATGCTAAAATCAAGGCCAACTAACAAAAGTTTTAAGCCCTTTTGGCTTTGGAGGGCGGATGAGAAGCGCATACTGTCTGACTTGCTGGTGCTGTGTGTGGCTGTCTGAGCAGGCCAAGAAAGCACATCCCCCTCCGCCCCACCTGGGAAAGGCAGAGAAAGCAGACCTGTGGGAATAAACATGTCACTTCACCGCTGATAGAGCTGCTGGTCATGTGCCTCAGGAGCATGGCAAACTACTTCTGTGACCACGTTCCTTTAGCACACTCACCCGCCAGTCACAGGAACACTGGTCAACTGCAACCACGCCCCCCTGCAAGGACCCAGCCTTTGTACAACCTGCTTTACTCTTGCAGAGACAGATTACATGCTTTCTGCAGGCAGGCAGACCCCGAAAACACAGAGCTACTCATGCCCTAGTGTGTCATCCCAAAGCACCAGCTGTGCAAGTCACTTCCCCTCTCCTGTGGAAACCACAGAGGGGAAGAATCCAGGAATATTTCTGCATGGGAGCTACCGCCACACAGAATAAATAAATAAAGTGTTTTCTCCTTACAGCATTGCAAGAGGAAAGCCATGGACATGATAGTTGTAGCATCACATTAGAATGGATAGTTATTTGTACAATGTATGTGGGTATCTTTAACATCCATGTGTGTTTATATATATCACCCACGTATCAGAAAAGAGCTCACACTGTGAACACCACAATGTTATCTCAGGGTGACGGGGTAAACTATTATGAATAACATTTATTTCTTTGCTTAATTCTTTGTATTTTCTAAATGTTCTGTCATGAGTATATTTAATTTTTATAATTACAGAGATGAATTTTTAAACTCTCAAATTAGTTACAAGAAATGGACACTAATATACATTAGGTTTGAGTTGAATTTACAATCAATATAACACACTACTCAGAAAACTCATATTGCTTTCACTAATTAGAAGCAGATTTCAAACGCCTAAGATACAATAAACTGATTTTTTTCCTTTCCTGAATGGTGTAGCAGTCAAAGTATCAGAGACATATTAATTGCAAATCAAGCATCAATTGTGTTAAGTCAATTCTGTGTGTTTTGAATGGTTTGGCCTCTCAGGTGAACCACTTAATAAACATCTCGGGAGCAGAGCCCAGCTTTCCTCTGCCTGCCACGGAAGTCATATTCTGCCACTTAGCAGCTCCACAGTGCTGATTATGCTGGTTCATGTATTCCTTCATTTCACAAAGATTTATTAAATACCCACTGTATGGCAGGCACTGTTCCAGGTCCTGGGGCTAAAGCAGAGAACCAGACGAACAAAGTCCCACATCAGTGGGGCCCACATTTTAGTAAAAGGGGAATACAGCAAACAAATAAATAAGTAACTGTGATCTAGTAGTAAATGCTGTAGGGAAAATAAAGCAGGGCGACGTGACAGGGAATGGCGAAGCTGGGAAGGCTTCTTGGAGGAGGTGGCACTTAACCCAGAGTTGAAAGACCAGAAGGAGTCACTGTGCAGTAATGGTGAACTCTCCAGAGAGTGGCAGGTGAAGGCCAAGGCCATGAGGTAAAACTAAGCATGGCTTGTATGAGGACCTGGAGGAAGGGCAGCGTGAGGGCAGGATGAGAGACGAGGTTCGGAGCCAGATAAAGGAGGGCCTTGTAGGCCCGTGTCATTGAATTTGATGTAAATGAGATAGAAAGTCATTGGAGGATTTTAAAAGAGAAAGGAAAGCTGAACTAATTGTAAAAAAAAAAAAGATTTCTGAATTAATACAAACACTAAGAGACTATAAACAAAAGTTTATGTCATTTTCTTGTCTGAAACAGTTAATAGGGAACACAGCTTGTCTAGGATATCGTGAAAAGTAAGCTGGCAGCACTCAGAGATCAATGAAAATAATAATAGAACACAAAATACAGAAATTAAAACCACATCAGAAACAAGAAATAAAACAGATTCTGCTGAAGATATATAAGGGCACAGAACAGATTTGAGAAAATTTCAATTCAGTGAAGATATACAAATGGTAAGAGAAAATAAATACATGAAATAAATAAAGGGTTCAGAGAGAAAGACAAGGGATATACAATTGCATAATTGGTGTCCTTGAAGGTAAACCAAAAATATTTAGAAAAAATGATTCAAATGTAAAATGGGAGAAAATATTTCTGAAATCAAGAGTCTAGAATCTGTAGACTTCAAGGGCATACCATGTTGCAGGAACTATTAACACAAAGAAATGTCCTGGTGAAGTTTAAAGATGAAGATTTCAATGAGATTACAGGCAAAAAAAAAAAAGAAAAAAAAGCAAGTTATGTTCAGGACCGATGAGCCTCAGGCCAGGGTATTTTTCACAGCAACTTTCAATGCCAGAAGGTATCAAAATAATAGCAGCAGAATTCAAAGGCAACAAATAAAAATTGAATCAAGAATTTAATATCCAGCCAAGATGTTATTTATTGTCAAAGGGGTCATAAATACATTTGCAAACATATAATGCCTCGGGAAATATAGCACTCATGAGCCCTACTTGAAAAAAACTATTTGATCATGAAATCCAGCTAAAGAAGAGATAAGTCAAAACAAAGAATCAGGAATGGTGACATCCTTCAAAAAAAAGGACTGATCTTGAGCATTGAATCTATTTGAACATATAACTAACACTATTGAAGTTTAGAAATTATAGTTCACAGAATACATTCATCAGTGTAAATGATGCTAACACAACCCCAATGTCTTAGCAACTTAATTCAATAAAAATTTATGTCTAATTCATGTCACTGTTTAAAGAGGGGTGTTGGGCAGGGCTTCCGCTTTAAGAAGTGATTCAGAGTCCCAGGCATTTTCCGTTGTGTAGCTCTGTCATTTTCAGTAGAGTCTTAGGGTCACCCTGGCACCATCCAGCTTGTTGGCAGAGGGAAGAGAGAAGGAGAAAGCAAACAAGGCACCCCCCTTAACTGCCTTGACTGAAATGTCACTTTACTTTCACTTACATTAACTGGTGAGAAATATTATGTGGTTCCACCCAGACATGAACAGACTGAGTTTCCAGGAGGAAAAAATAATTTGGTGAGTGGTCTCTATTGCATAGAATATAATGTAAATATCACAAAACATAATAATATAAAATAATAGTACAATTATTAAAACTGGGTGGTGTCCTGGCTGGTGTAGCTCAGTTGGTTGGGCATCATCCTGCAAACCAAAAGGTCTCTTGTTCATTTCCCGGTCAGGGTCCGTGCCTGGGTCACGGGTTACGTCCCCAGTCGGAGTACATGCAAGAGACAGCCAACCAATGTTTTTCTTCCTCCTTTCCCCTCTCTCTATGATAAATTAAAAAAAAATTTTGAACTAGGTGGTGATGATGAGAATTGGTGGGAATAGATGTATATTTTCTCATTTTCATAGCAGGAAGTTAATAAATACTTTCTAAAGTTTATAAATTAAGAAATAAAGGTTTATATATTATCATATAATATTTAATATTTTAAACATAGACATTGGAAGAAAAATGTAGAACAAGAACAAAAGGCCATATAACAAAACACAAAAAACTAAAGAAGTAAAAACACAAATAAACAAAACAAGATAACACAAAATAAAGTCATACAATACATTTATGTCAGTTAAAGTAATAAAAGTGAATGGGATAACTAACCTGTTAAGAGTAAGGAATTATTAAATGAGAATCGGTACATGGTTCTGACACTAATATTTATTGTAAATACAGAATATACCACAGCTATATTAATAAGAGGAAAAAGCAATATGTATGATTTAATTCTGTTTACTAGTGACATACATGATATATAATATATACCTATTATTTGTGTATTATATATCCATAGAAATATTTAGAAGGCTACATAAGAAACAGCTGTGCTATTTCTGGGTATTGGAATGAAGGGTCGGGAGAGGATAATTGTACTTTCACTTTTTACTATATATTCTTCTGAAACTTAATTTTTTTGAAATATGAAGTTTTTATTACAAAATTTAAACAAAAATGAACTATAATTTAACTCAGAGTACTACTGGAGAGCTGAAAGGTGCAAGCACAGGAAGGGAGGAGAGCTCATGGAGGCTCTGAGCTGGGTTTCCTAGAAGGAAATTCTTCTTCCAACTGGTGACCTACAGACGCAGACCCGGCGCGCAAAGGGCGCGGCGTTCAGTGCGCCGTGGGTGCAGCTATAGCACAATGTGCAAGCGGAAGGGAGGTCAGACTGGAAGGAGCCAAGGAGTTAGAACCTTTCATTAGAACATGAGGTTTCCTCCAAGTATTTGAAGCAGAATAGTGGGGTAGCATCTTACCCAGATCATAGTGGTGTCCCTTCGGGGCATGAGTTAGAGATCATGGTCCAGATAAACGTGGTGGTGTCCTGAACTATGGTGGTGGAAATATAAAGAAAAGATGGACTCAACATTCAGGAGATACTTAGAAAGCAGAATAGGCAGAACTTGATAATTAACTGGATGTCATGATGATGCGGCGAAGCAGACAGAAAAGAGAGAGAGTCAAGTCAATATGATGTCCAAATATGGCACTTTATTCTTCTATACAAGATACAGAATTGAAGTAAATTGATTGTGGAGGAGGAGAGGGAAAATGTAAGCTCAGTTTGGGTCATGTTGAGCTTGTGGTGTAAGTGGAACATTCACCTAGAGGGAAGTAGGTGTAAGACTCTGAAAAAGGTGAGGATGTGAAATATGGAAATAAAAACCATTAGTCTGTAAGTGATAGCAAGCAGAGGACAATGCAGAGAATTATAAGAAGGGACTGAGTGATGGTATAAAGGCTTCCCATAGGTCAGGGTTTTCTACAAGGTTCAAACACGTAAACAGAGAAGCTTTTGCTTTTATTCCTGGAAATCACTTGCCCATCTAACTGCTGGCCAGAAAAGGGAGGCCCCTTGCCCAGCATGGAGTTAGGTATTCCAGGCAGCAAAGAAAACACTTCAGTGAGAGAGGTGGGTGGAATCCTCCTGACAGGCGTTGCTCCTGAAAGAAGCTGAGTTCCTTTGGATCTGTTGGGAATTGAGACTGGCCTTCTCCCAGGGACTTGGAGGCCTTCCCTTTAGGAAGCCAGATGACCATTTGGCCTTTTTCCCCCAACAGGGCCACCGGATGTGACCTGACTTTTACTGGGGATGGCAGTCCAGGCCGCCTAATAACATCAAGAAGTTACTAATATTTAGAAACCTGCCCCTTTCCCAGGCAAAACTAATTCAGCCATTCTTCAAAATAAAAAAGCTAAAAGCTAATCACATAGTTAGAATTGACACACAATGCTGGTACCTAAATTCAAGTGCTACATTAGTTGCATCAGACTGATTTATCTCTAACAGTTATGTTTCACCTACATTAGTGGGCAGTCTGGTGACCAAAGAAAGTCTTATTACAAAGTGGTGTTTCCTTTGTTGGGGGAAGCAGTAGTGAGGGAAAAGACCTAGGCCGCAGGTAAAAGGAATTGACTCCGAAACCTCTTAACAAGGCAGAGACCCTATAAATTTAAATACAGATGGAGTTTTAAATCTTTAAACTTTTTATTATGTTGTTTAATTTATTCTGTATGTTCATATATGTGTAATATCAATAAAAACAACTGTTCTTGGGTAGTAACTATTTAAATTATTTACTACTGTAAAGTGGCTTAGCATCTGCATTGAGAACGAGCATTTTAATCTCTTTGAAATTAAAAACTTAAATCATTTGTGTGTTATATGATAGAAATAGTCAAATGGGTTGAACATTCAGACAAAAATACATCTTTCACTGTTGGTTGGTAAGTTTAAACTTGTAACACTGCTGCTATTGCCGTGGCAATTTGTATTCTATCTCCGTTGTCACAACTTCACTTAATAGGACGAGGAGGAGCAGTGCAGTCCTAGCTTCTGTCCAAAAGCATATATCCTCTCACTACAGAAAATCATATGCTTTTATTTTCTCTGAAATACAATTCTCATTTGGTCTCACTTTTTTATTACACTCATGTATAATGTCGGGCACTTATTAGGCCCTCAAATATACATGTTTCTGCTTGTGCTGTACGTCGCCACTATCTTATGGGGAATAGTCAGAAATGTGTGCGTGCACTGTGGGGTCAGCCCAGCTTTTCACAGGCAAGCAGACAACTGGGGCAAATTATTCAAATGTTTTGATGCATGGACCAGATGATTGCGGTCTTAGGCTAATTACTTCAACTCATTCCTTTGAGTTAGGCAGTCTAAATTTGTGTTTCAAATGCACAGCTCTACCCTTTTGGACAGTTGCCTTTTTGGTAATTTTTATTCATGAGTTCCCATTTTATTCCCATTTATCATTCACTCTGAGGAACTTGGACTTGAATACTGTTTCCACAGTTACAAGCCTCAAGATAATCATGGCCCTGAGAATTGAGTTCTCCCTTGACTCTCAGGTCTCAGCTTAAACCATTGGCTCCAAATTCTGCCCATGGGGATCAGGGACAGCACCTGCCTGCTCACCCAGCCTGACAAACACTGCTGGGGAGCCAGAAGTCAATGGGTCCTCATCAGGGTTTATGGGAAGTAGGAACCCACTTTGCCTTGCAAAGGAAGGGGAATAAACAATCTCCAATACAGTGTCTCATATATATCGGCAGCTTCCACAACCTCACAGAGTTGAAAGTCAGCTGTTGGATAAAATGAGCTTTTATTTCTCAGAGCCACCAGGTGGACTGAGTTTTTCTAATTTCTTGGGTTTTCCAGGTGGATACATAAAGCATGCTTAAAAATGTTATGTTTAACTTCCGGCCAAGATGGAGGCGTAGGTAGATAGACTGTGCCTCCTTGCACAGAAGGACTGTGTCCTTGCAAAAGAAGGACAACAACAAATATAAAAACAAAAAATAACCAGAACTGACAGAACATCGAACTGCATGGAAGTCCAACAACCAAAGAGTTAAAGAAGAAACATTCATCCAGACCGGTAGGAGGGGCAGAGATGGGCAGCTGGGGTGGAGAGGACGTGCAGCAAGGTGGCAGCTGGAGGATTGGGTGGGTGGAGTGGTAGTTGGCAGTCCCACATGTGTGTGCAGATAAACCAGGAGGAACAACTGGGGAGTGAGACAGACCAAGGAACCCAGAGTTCCAGTGCAGGGAAATAAAGTCTCAAAAAAACTGTGGGGGTTGTGGCAGTGGGAGAAACTCCCAGCCTCACAGGAGAGGTTGTTGGAGAGACCCACAGGGTCTTAGAATTTACACAAACCCACCCACCCAGGAATCAACACCAGAAGGGCCCAATTTGCTTGTGGATAGTGGAGGAAGTGACTGAAAGCCAACTGAGAGCTAAGCAAGCGGCACTATTCCCTCTTGAATCCCTCCCCCACATACAGCACCACAACGCAGCTAAGCGAGTTGCCCTGGTGAATACCTAAGGCTCCACCCCTTACAATGTAACAGGCATGCCAAGACAAAAAAAAAAAAAAAAATGGCCCAAATGAAAGAACAGATCCAAGCTCCAGAAAAAATACAAATAAGCAACGAAGAGATAGCCAATCTATCAGATGCACAGTTCAAAATACTGGTAATCAGGATGCTCACAGAATTGGTTGAATATGATTTCACAAATTAGATAAAAAAATGAAGGCTATGCTAAGTGAAATAAAGGAAAAAGTACAAGGAACCAACAGTGACGGGAAGGAAACCAGGACTCAAATCAACAGTGTGTACCAGAAGGAAGAAAGAAACATTCAACCAGAATAGAATGAAGAAACAAAAATTCAAAAAAATGAGGAGAGGCTTCGGAACCTCCAGGACATCTTTAAACGTTCCAACATCTGAATTAAAGGGGTACCAGAAGGAGAAGAGGAAGAGCAAGAAATTGAAAACTTATTTGAACAAATAATGAAGGAGAACTTCCCCAAGCTGGCAAATGAAATAGACTTCCAGGAAGTCCAGGAAGCTCAGAGAGTCCCAAAGAAGTTGGACCCAAGGAAGTACATACCAAGGCACATCATAATTACATTACCCAAGATTAAAGAGAAGGAAAGAATCTTTTTTTTTTTTAATTTTTATTTACTTTTAGAGAGAAGGGAAGGGAGGGAGACAGAAAGGGAGAGAAACAGCAATGTATGGTTGCCTCTCACATGGCCCTCACGGGGACCTGGCCCGCAACCCAGGCATGTGCCCTGACTGGGAATCAAACCGGGACCGCCTGGTTCCCAGCCCGCGCTCAATCCACTGAGCTACACCAGCCAGGGCAAGGAGAGAATCTTAAAAGCGACAAGAGAAAAGGAGACAGTTACCTACAAAGGAATTCCCATAAGACTGTCAGCTGATTTCTCAAAAGAAACCTTGCAGACAAGAAGAGACTGGAAAGAAGTATTCCAAATCATGAAAGGCAAGGACATACATCCAAGTTTACTCTATCCAGCAAAGCTATTATTTAGAATGGAAGGGCAATTAAAGTGCTTCTCAGATAAGGTCAAGTTCAAGGAGTTCATCATCACCCAGCCTTTAGTATATGAAATGTTAAAGGGATATATATAAGATATGGAGGGTTATCAACAGAGAAGTGGGAGGGGGAGAGAGGGGGGAAAGGTACAGAGAATAAATAGCATAAATCATAGGTGCAAAATACACAGGGGGAGGATAAGAATAGTATAGGAAATGTAGAAGTCAAAGAACTTATATGTATGACCCATGGACATGAACCAAGGGGGAGGATTGCAGGTGGGAGGGGAGTGCAGGGCAGAGGGGAATAAATGGGGGAGGAATGGGACAACTGTAATAGCATAATCAATAAAGTATATTTAAAAGAAAAATAGATAGATAGATAGATAGATAGATAGATAGATAGATAGATAGATAGATGGAAGGTTTTGCCCCGGCTGGTGTGGCTTATTGGATTGAGTACCAACCCACAAACCAAAGGGTCACCAGTTTGATTCCCAGTCAGGGCACACGCCTGGGTTGCAGGCCAGGTGCCCAGTAGGCAACATGCGAGAGACAACCACACACAGCTGTTTCTCTCCTTCTCTTTCTCCCTCCCTTCCCCTCCTTTTAAAAAGAAATAAATAAAAAATCATTTTTTAAAAAGTATAATATTTTTCTCATGACAGCATTTTCAAATCCTACTTATCCTTTGGGGTTGAGCTCCTCTTATTTTCTGTATTAAATTTTGTTAAATATTGGGAACAGTGTTAGACTATAGAAAAGTACAAAAGTACAGAGAATAATAATTGTGTTCCATTAGATAGTTTTATTTAATTTAAAAGAAAGGATTATTGATGGTGTTGAAGTAGCTTTTCTACTTAACCCCAACATAAGTCTTTCCTTGTCTCCCCAGAAGCGAGTTGTACCTTTTAGCTGGGCCGTTAGGTATAGTTTTTAAATGGTTGTACCCCTTTTTGCATCTCGAATTTTTCAAGGAATGCAGTTCCAGCTCTCTAGCATGACCAAGCCCTGAGACCCCTTCCCCCATGAAGGCATTAAAAGATCACAAGGTATAAAGGTGCTCCAGAGCTTCAGCTGGGTGCACCACTTTGACTGGTAACCACTAGCCCTGTTTTTGAGTTCCCAGCTCCCCCTGACTCCTGTAGCATTGACCGTTTGGTCTAGTTTCCAGTCACTTACTTTGTACCAACTGTATAGATAGAGGATGTATTATTGCCTAACAAGACTATAAAATCTTGAAACACTATCATTGTCCTTTTAGATCAAACTGGGAGAAGGCCCTTTAAGATTTCTTACACTAAAGTAGTTTACACTTGTGAGCCAATCTCTTTATCAGAGAAGGATGTACATAGAAGTGTGTGTCATTTTATAGAACAGGCAATATGCAACCATCCGATAGTTATTGATAACCTACTACGATCCAGTTTATGAATTAAACATTATAAAAATGTAAGAAATGCATAAAGAGTTATAAATGCATTATTAAAAAATCAAAAAATGAATGAGAAACTATTACAACTGATACCACAAAATACAAAGGATCATAAGAGACTACTATGAACAATTATATGTCAACAAATTGGATAGCCTATAAGAAATGGATGAATTCCTAGAAACATACAGTTTACCAAGACTGAATTATGAAGAAATAGAAAATTTAACCAGTCTAATTAATAGTAAGGAGATCGAATCAATCATCAAAAACTTCCTAACAAAGTCCGGGACCAGATGACTTCACTGGTGAATTCTACCAAACATTAAAAAAAAAAAAAGAGTTGATACCAATTCTTCTCAAACTCTTCCAAGAACTAAAAGAGTAGAAACTCTTCCAAACTTACTTTACAGGGCTGGAATTACCCTGACATCAAAAGCAGGCAAGGATGTCACAAGAAAATTAAATTATAGGTCAATATCCCTGATGAACACAGGTGCAAAAATCCCCAACAAAATATTAGCAAACTGAATTCAAAAATTCATTAAAAGGGATATTTTACCATGATCAAGTGGGATTTATTACAGAGTTGCAAAGATAGTTCAACATCTGCAAATCAGTCAATGTTATATACCACACTAACAAAATTAAGGATAAAAAGTATATGATCATATCAATAAATGTAGAAAAAGCATTTGACAAAATTCAACATTCATTTATGATAGTCAGTAAGGAGGGTGTAGAGGGAACACATCTCAGCATAATAAAGGTTGTATATGACAAGCCCACAGCTAACATTATAGTCAACAGTGAAGAACTGAAAGCTTTTCTAGGTCAGGAACAAGGTAAGGATGTTCACTCATGCCACTTTTATTCATCATGGTAAAGGAAGTCTTAGCCAGATCAATTAGTCAAGAGAAAGAAACAAAAGGCATCTAAATTTGGAAAGGAAGTGAAACTGTCACTATTTGCAGATGACATGATATGTATATTGAAAACCCTAAAGATGCAATCAAAAAACTGTTAGAACTAATAAATTAATTCAGTAAGTTACAAGATACAAAATCAATGCAAATAAATTTGTTGCATTTCTATAACTAATAACAAACTATCGGAAAGTGAAATTAAGAAAACAATCCCATATACAGCTTCATCAAAAAGAATAAAATACCAAGGAATAAATTTTAACCAAAGAGGTAAAAGACATTTGTACTGAAAACTACAAGACAGTAAATGGAAAGATATTTTGTGCTCATGAATTGTAAAAATGAATATTGGTAAAACGTCCATACTAACTAGAGCAATCTACAGATTTAATGTGATCTTTATAAAAATTCCAATGGCATTTTTCACAGAAATAGAAAAAACAATCCAAAAAATTATATAGAACCACAAAAGATCCCAAATAGCCAAAGTAATGTTGATTTAAAAAAAAAGAACAAAGCTGGTGGTAGCACACTCCCTGGTTTCAAATCCTATTACAAAGCTGTAGTATTTAAAACAGTATGGCATTGGCATAAAAACAGACACATAGGTCAATGGAATGGAATAGAGAACCCAGAAATGTACCCACAGATAATTTATGGCAAAGGAGCCAAGAATATATAATGGGTAAAGAACAGTCTCTTCAACAGTGTTGGGAAAACTAGACAGCCACAAATAAAAAAAATAAACTGGACCACAATCTTACACCATACACAAAAATTAACTGAAAATGGAATAACAACTAGGATGTAAGGCCTGAAAGCATAAAACTCCTAGAAGAAAACATATACGGTAAACTCCTTCACATAGGCCTTGGTGATGATTTTTTTAACCTGAAAACAAAATTAAAGCAAAACAAAACCAAAAATAAGCAAGTGGGACTACATTGAACTAAAAAGCATCTGCACAGCAAAGTAAACCATGAACAAAATAAAAAGGCAACCTACTGAATAGGAGAAAATATTTGCAAATCATATATCTGATAAGAGGTTAATGTACAAAATACAAATAACTCATACAATGCAGTAACAAAAAATCCAGTTTAAAAATGGATGGGAGATTTAAAAAATAGGCATTTTTCCAAAGATGGCCACCAGGCACATGAAAAGATGCTCAACATGATTCATTCTCAGGGAATGCAAATCAAAACCACAATGGGATATCACCTCACACTTACTAGAATAATAATGGCTATTATCAAAAAGACAAGGCGAGGATGTGGAGAGAAGGGAACTCGAGTACTGTTAGTGGGAAAGTACAAAAAATTGGTGCAACCTCTATTGAAAACAATATGGGGGTTCCTCAAAAAATTACAAATACTGTTACTATATGATCCAGTAATTCTACCTGTAGGTATTTATCTAAAGAAAATGAAAAAAATTAACTTGAAAAGGTGTATGCCCCTCAAGTTCATTGCAGCATTACTTAAAATAACCAAGACATGGAGACAACCTAAGCATCCATCGGTGGAAGAATAAAGAAAATGTGATACATACACACACACAATGGAGTAATATTCAGCCACAAAAGAAAGATGAAATCTTGCTGTTTGCACCAATGTGGATGGACTTCAAGGGCATTCATTATGCTAGGTGAAATAAGTCAGAGAAAGACAAATACCAAATGATCTTTTACGTGAAGCCTAAAGAAGAAGAAAACCACCCTCAAAGACAGATACAGAGAACAGATTGGTGGTTGACAGAAGCAGGGGGTAGAGGATAGAAGAAATGGGTGAAGGGGGTAAAAACAAAATATTATCAAGTATGTATATGTTTGAAGTGTGTAAAGACTTGTTTTCCTAAGATCTTATAGAATATCTCAAATGATTATGATGCATTTTTGAAAATAGAGAACTAGTTTGTGATTTAAAATGTAGTAATGGCACCCATGATTTAAATTTAAATCTGTATGATTAATTTCATAACTTTATTTATATTTTAGGAATTTTTAAATGTTTAGTTTTTTCCAAAACAACTTGAAAATTAGGAGCATTTGCCCAAACAATTGAATAAGAATTGTTAACCTTAGACCAAAGTATCAGTATCATTGGTTTCTCTACCAGAACTTGAAAGTACATCACTGCACCTCATTCATTGCCTTGCATTGGCACAGGATCTGCATAGAGAAACCGCTAAGTCTGGTGGTGTGGAACTTACACAGTATGTTGCTGTCTGTGACTGCATGTGAACACAAATTAAAACTGTCCTTGAGCTTGGACTATGGAAATATACTTGGCCATGTGTTCCATTCCGTCATCTGGACTTGAAATAAAGCTAAGTAAGCCAACACACATTTCAGTGAAATTCTTTGTAAATTGATCATTCATAAACCTTCTTGATTATAACTAGACAAATCGCATTATTATACAATGTATCATCTTTTTAACTAACATCATTTAAAATTTCAAATAAAACATCCCTATAATGTTATCTCCATTAAAATTGCAACCAAGCACCATGAGTGAAAATTTGCCAAAGTCACAGAAATCGTGTTGGCCAGTCATCAGTTGGGAACTTAATATCCAAACACTTCACTATAATTTCTACTTCTTTTTTTCTTTATTTTCCAGACACTGCAAATGGATGTCAACAAGCTGAACATAACCTTGCTTCGAATATTCCGCCAGGGAGTGGCGGCAGCTCTGGGACTCCTTCCCCAGCAAGTGCACATCAACCGCCTCATTGTAAGATGCCTCCATCTCACATTCTCAGACATGGGCTTTGTTCTACATTAGAGGATTCAGTAATAAAGAACAGCGATTAAAAGCACCCATGCTATAGTCCTGTGGCAGCTGAGCCCAACCTGGCACACCAGCAGTGTTTATGAGGAAGCTCAATGGCCATAGCCCCACAGTCACTCGTTCACGTGTTGTCGATGGCTGCTCTCAGGGGACAGTGGGAGCTGAGCCACTCTAATGTTGTTTAGCTAAATCGAAGGTTAAGTCACTTGCTGCTGACTGGCCCTTTACAGAAAAAGTTTATCCATTCTCTCGTAGTTCAAGGCTAGTACCCTGGTAGGTATGAATAACGGGGCACAAAATACTTGTCTTACCAACCTGACACCACACCCCAAATATTCTTCCTAAGAGTGAAACCTCCTGTATCAATTAAAGCCCTCCCCTCAGGCAGTATCTATGAAAACTCATTCAAATATGAGGATGTGGGATACTGAGTGGACAGGCAGAGGATTTTGATTAAAAATAAAGAAACACTAATCCTTGAGGACAGTGGCCCAAATGGAGAGCAAGAATAGATGGTCCCAAAAAGCCTAGGGAAAACTCGGATAGGTACGTGGGGCGGGGATGACGCATGCCCAAAGGATTTTTTGCAGAGTCCACTTTGGACCTATCAATCAGTCACCCATATCCTTTCTTCCTTCTCTTTTCTCAAGGTTGGGAAACCTTGATACCATCCAACTGCTTGTTCCCATCTGCACTTGAAGGTGGGCGTGAGCAAAGGCAGAGAAAGGCAAATTCAAAGCAGATGATTCTCTCTTTATAAAAAGCTAATTACCTAAGTTTCCTGTGAAAAGGGACTTTGGAATCATCTTACAGATTTAAAATGGTTCTTAATTTCTGCTGCAATGGGAACTCAGGCAAGCACTGCACGTTCTCCTTGCCTTAAATTGTTACTCTCCAGACTTGGGCTCAGCTTTCCACTGCATCAACATCTTCATTTCCGGCTCTGGAGAAGAATTTGCTTTTTAATTTGCGTTAGGGTTTTTGTCTTCTTTCATTTTTTATATATGTGGATGGGTGAGTTGTTGTAGTCCCCATAATGACTTTATTCTATAAATCAACTATTTGGGGGGACTAAATAAGCTTAAAAACCAAAGTTTTTAATTCAGTACCAAAGTAGAGGAAACACAGTATTTCCTAATATCCTAAAAGAGGGAAGTAGGCTGTATATCCAAGCGTACCTTGCTTAAATGAGAAGTTTTAGGTGTAGATGTCTTAGCTCTAGATTTAGATTTTTTATATGCTTAGATCTTAGAAATATTTCTATATATGTTTATACATTTAACTGAACATTACATATATTTATATATATTTAATGAGCACAACCACTCTTTGCAGGGATAAAAGGGAGGTTTGCCACACCCAGGCAGGGAGAGGCCTGTCCCGGGACAGTGTTAGTGGCATTTGTACGCACCTGTTTCTAAGAGTCGTTATCATAACGCTGAGTTATGATGATGCCCGAGGCAGCAGAGCACAGGATGAAGAGCATTTACTTTGGAGGCAGACAGAGCTGTCCTCCATCTCCAGCCTGGCCAAGCCTCAGCCATATGACCTTAGGCAAGCTATTTAAGTTTCTTCATTTGCAAAATGGAGAGAATAATAACAACCATGTGCAGGGGGAGGGGGGTTGAGCATGAACGGAGATAACAGATTTAAGGTATATAAGAGTGTGTCAAGCAAAAACAAGTGTTCTATTCCTGCTATTGTTGTTATTAGGTCATAAACTATTTAAATTATTATAAGCATGTTTGACATCAGTATTATGCTATACTTAGTCATTGTCTGTTGTTTCCTGCAAACACAGAGTCGTTTCTTTTCTGGATTGCTAGTGGTAGTTTGATACTCCATTTTATACCTAACTGCACCTCTGATAGATTGCATTAAAAGAAAATTCTCTAGCATGAGAGAGCTGCTTGTATCAAAAAGACTAACAATGATTCCCTTCCCAAGTACGTTGTAGAACTTGTGAAGAGAATCTGTCAATGGCAACGGCACTTTTGTGATGGGTTTTTATGAGCATGAGCCCTGTCTACAATTTATGATAGAAAAAAATCCTCTGTCCCCATTTCAGCTAATGAGGTATTACTGATGGGAAAGTTTCATGCTATTACTGGACAACATATGCATTTCTACCCAAGGATAGACTTTTCAAATGTGACAATTGAAGTGAAGAACAGAATCAGGGAAGCAACTTCAAAGCTCATGTAGCATCACCTTCCTTAGCGATTCCAGTCTTCACATGAATACAAGTTGTAAGAAGAATGTATGACGCGGTGATGTGTAATAATTGTACAATTACATCAGGTTTTATATAATACATTTGACTTTAAAATGCTTCTTTAAATGCAATTACTCAGGGAACATCTGAACAATACATTTCAAAAATAATGTGGAATGGAAAATAAACCAGCATCCAATGAAATTATAAGTCTTGAGGTGTCAATTACTTGAAAAAAGGCTATTTGAAGACTTCAGGCTTTGGGCTGGTATTACGAAGTGTCCCAGAGAATAACTATTAAATGTAATCTCCACGATGCCTTTTAGGATCCTGGGCTTTTGGTTTTCTTTCATGTTTCTAGAAGAAGGTAAAAATATTTCCCCACATTGTTTAAAATGTCTCTTAACATAGACAAACAATCTGCATTCCCTAGGGAAAGAAGAACAGTGTGGAGCTCTTCGTGTCTCCCATCCACCGAAAAGGAGGCGTTTCTGAGGCTCTGCCCTCTGAGGAAGTGCTGCGTTCACTCAACGTCAATGTTTTGCATCAAAGCTTATCCCAGTTTGGAATTACGGAAGTCTCCCCAGAGGTATGTTTTTGTATGGAAGATTCCATCTGAAAGTCTGCACAGTTAGCATGACACAATAACCCAGCCTCGAGCGGCTTTGCCCTTCATGTTGTTTATTTATGTTATTTGATAACAAAATCTCCCTAAGCATCAGAATTATCTGATCTTCACCTCATATATGTTTATTCTTTGAGGAAATTCATTTTCACATCAACATTTCAAATTTTGACACTTCTTCAAATCTTTATGGTCTTGTAATGTATTTTGACTTATCCAGTACACTGTCTAGAAGAAAGACTATTTAGCCCGGCTGGTGTAGCTCAGTGGATTGAGCGCGGGCTGGGAACCAGAGGGTCCCGGTTCAATTCCCAGTCGGGGCACATGCCTGGGTTGCGGGCCAGGTCCCCAGTGAGGGCCATGTGAGAGGCAACCATACATTGCTCTTTCTCCCTCCCTTCTCCTCTCTCTGGAAATAAATAAATAAAATCTTTAAAAAAAAAAAAAGAAAAGAAAGGCTATTTAGATATTTTTGTCAATTGATTATTTCAGACTGAAATGTCAAAAATACATGCACACACTCAGACCTTTCTCCCACAACAGGTTCACCTCTCCTGGCTGCCTTCATTGAGAAAATAGTCACCAGAGAATCACCTGTCTCCACAACCTTGGAGTTCATTTGAAATGTTATTTTTCTTTTGCTGATGATCCCTATTTAAGAACTACAGGTGTTTTCTTCATAATGTTTTCCAAGTTTGATGCCATTTAGATTTCCCTTACGAACCTTGCCATTCTCACTCCTGGATGAATTCTGTCCCTTTTCTAGCATTCCTATTTCATCCCATTCTAAGAGACTCAATAGAATGATCATCATCTTAAACATATGTCACTAAATTCACGGGATCACAGAAATAAACCTTGAGGGAACAGATGTGAGCGTTTTATAGGTACAGAAATAAGACCCATAGAAACGAAGTGGGGCCATCAAGGTGACAAAGTACACGAGGTATGAGGCGACATTTAAAATCTAGGCATCTTGAGTCTTAGGCTTTTCCACTTTTCAGTAAAACTTATTGCCCCTCATTTCAGCAAATGTCACAGGTCTGGGTCCTTCACAGGCTGATTCGCACACATTTTACCCAGGACAATTCTTTAAAATTTAAAAACACCACTGGATTAATTTATGCTGCTTCCTGTAAGCTTTCAGAGACTTATATAAGCCTTCTTCCCTGTTCTTTATTCTGAATTTAAATGCCATTCTGAATGCTTTAGGAATATGGCAGCTTAGTGAGTCATCAAGATTTGTGAGAAGCTCATCATACCAAAGTGAAAAAAAGGCATTAAAATCAAGTACGCATTTGGGGGTCCTCCAACACACCCCAGCCCACTGAATATTAAGAGCTTAGCATGACTGCCTATCACAGAATGATTAGCACACAAGACCCCAGGTTTGTACTTTAACAATGAAAGTGTATTTGGTGGTCAAAATGTAATACTTTCTTATGGAATTGTGGGAATTTAGGAAATATTATATTACATGAGACTGAAAAGTGTTTTAATCAGGTCTAAGGAGCATTCCATCAAGAACAGATGAGTAGAGCGAGCCTTTTGCTCAGGCACATCTGAAAGGGATCCAGCACCACCCTCTGCCCCGAAGCTCTAAATGCAGACGCAGGAGAAAGGGCCCTGAGGGCAGCTCCAGGCACACACAGTCCAGGGGGCGCACGGAAGCATTTGTGCAGACTTGCTGAACCTGGGAATGGTGCTCTGTGAGCTTCCCCGCCTCTTTATTCATCTTTGTGGTTAGTGCGTGATGGCAGCTTAGGCCTCAACCCTTTCTTTCACTTTTTCATCTCAAATTATAGTTCTGCTGTGGGAGCATGTTTATTAAGAGAAAAAAATGAATATTGTTATTTTGATTTTTCAGCCTTTACAAAGATTATAGAACATGGTGAATCATGTCTCAAAGCATCTATTCCTAAACTCATATTAACTACTGTCAGGGAAAGATGTGTTTTTGTTGTTGCCATTTCTTTATTTGCTTGACTTTTTTAAATCAGAAATAACTCTTGGGAAAGAAAGAAAAATACCAAATAGAGAATTACTTTTGTTTATTATGTGTTCTCATTTTGAATCCACACTTTGGGGGAGAAAAAGACATTTTTTAAATCTTCATCAGAGCACACGTTTGTTGATTTGAGAGAGAGACAGAGAGAAACATGAACTGGTTGTCTCTTTCACAGGCCCTGACTGGGGATCAAACCCGCAGCCTTTCGGTGCCTGGGACGATGTTTTAAGGGCAAAGATATTTTTTAAAAAACACTTTTTATGCAATGCCTAGGACATTGTAGGGACACAAATATTATTTTATTATAAGATACTCAAAAAGATAAAACTAGACTTCTTGCTTAATAAGTCAAATTGCAGGGCAATAAAATTAAATTCATTATTTTACTTTCCATTTTTAAATGTTCTCATAAAATTAAACGTCTATTGAAACAGTAAGCTCCGCATTCACATTACACATGATGTAGGGTTTGGTTGTTCTGTTTGGTGGCACATGACCCCCGTTTTACTGGTCTTACACTGGAGAGGAGGAAGTTACCTTCTCTAAATTACAGGCCAGTGTGTCAACTGATCCTTCCACAGAATATTTACAAAGATAAAATATCATACCAGATAAACACATACCCTAGTCCAGGAGTTTGGTGACTGTTCGCTCAGACCAGGAACATCAGCCAACAGTCTGAGGGATCACAGTCCCAGCCGTACAGGACCGAGGGGGATGCAGGGTTCACACGTCGGGTCATCGGGCTTGTGCGCTGAACAGTGGAAGTGTGGCATCCATCGGGCAGAGCCGTGTGGCTGCAGGCTTCATCTCATTTAGCTGCGTAAGTCAGTTAATGGACCACATAATGTCTAATATTTCTACTTCATTCTTATTATGTGTTCGTCATCTCTCCTAAAGAGATATATCTCCTAAAGCCTCTATATCCTATCTCTTAGAATTTGGGAATTTCTCCCACCCGCTGGGATCAGAATTGGTTTAAGAAAAAAAGAAAAAGAAAACTACAGTACATCACATTATTAGACAGTATATAAAGAAGCCATTGTTATTGATACAGTGGTACAGGAAACTGCCCAAATTTTAAATCATAAAACAAAACAGAACCCAAGAACTTTCACTGCAACAAAGTTACCAGGCAAAGCGATGAAGCTAGGAAATAAGACGCAGAGATGATACAGCAGCACAAGCTTGGCCCGGCCATGGAGTCTCTGAACTATTGAACCCTCAGTCCCCCAACAAAAATATAAAAGGCATCACTTTAACCTTATGCAAAGGTTATATGGGAGAGTCCCATGAATTATAATCTTTTGATTTGTGGAATCTTAACTACAAACTTTTCCATTTATTACCCTGCTCTTATCAAGTTTTTTAGATCTCTGTACAAATATAGTAGTGCTCAGCAGGAATAGCATGACTCAGAAGGAAATCTATTTACCAAGAAAGTGCAGTGACTAAGTTCTGGGAGTACAAAACATGTGTCTTTCTAACTGGGAGTGGGAGAGGGGGGGTGGGAGGTTAATTCTTCCATCATCACTGCTTTGGATAAAAGAGAAACAAAACAGTTGTCTTAAGCAGAAAGGAACATGTTGATATTCCAGGAGGTGTAGAACTATAGCAAGAAAAAAAGAAATGAACCAGATCAGGTTAGGAACACAAAATCTCTTTCCACCCACCTAACCATCCCTTTTTATCCAGATTTTACATTAAGTAAAGCTCAGATCCTCATACTTAAATTTGACAAGTTTATGCTGCCTACTTGAAGGCTTAAGTTTAACTAGCTTGTTTTTATAGCAAGCAATAGATTCCATTTAGTTGTCTGCAAAAATTTCATTTCCTGGTTTCTTGAAGAATTTTCTGTTTTATTAGTTTTCAGCTATGTTTATGGATGCACTGGAATAAAATATGATCTGGATGAGGTCAAACCGTAAAAGACAAGTTGTCACTTGAACCCAAGATTTCCTTTCCAGAAAGATACTGGCTTTCTAACCCTGACCAATATGGCTTAGTTGGTTGGGCACCATACCGCAAAGAGAAGGATTGCAGGTTCAATTCCCGGTCAGGACACATGCCTGGGTTGAGGGTTTGGTCCCTGGTCCAGGCATGTACAAGAGGCAACAGATCCAGATCCATGTTTCTCTCCCTCTCTTTCTCCCTCCCTTCCCCCTCTCTAAAAATAACTAAATAAAATCTTTTTTTTTTAAAAAAAAAAGATAATTGGTCTCTAATCATTTCATGAGGCAAGTATTTTCAGATTCTCCATCCACTTACCATTTACATATTTTCAAAATATATCTCAGAATCATTTCTTATATCCACAAATTTGTCTGTGTCTTAGAAAGTAGGCAAGATAGTATAGTGAGCATATCAATGTTTTACAAGCAAAGGAAATAGAAACTCAACAATTTCAAGCAACCAAAGGCTCTCTCAAATTGTTATTAATCACAATTTAACTCATGTAACAGACCCTTTCTGTTCTGTCTTACTCAATTCCCCATCAAGACTCACTTGAGTTCCAGGATAAAAATGTTCATAAAATGTTTTTTAAGGCAAATATTTCTTTTCATCTAATTTATAAATGGTGAATGTATTCTATTATTATTTAAAGGCTCAAAAATGATTAGCGATGATTTCTAAGTTCAGACACAAGGATGGGTTTTATTCAAGGCTTGCTTTCTCTTCTTATCATCCTCCTCCTCCTTCTTTCTTCTTCTTTGAGACAATTACTATTTATTACTCACAATTCTTTGGGTTGACCAGGGTCAGCTAGGCTGTTCTTCTGTCCCACATAGTATAGTCTGAAGTCACCCCAGTGATTACATTTGCCACTGAAATGTCCAAAATGCTCTCCCGTTTTCCAGGGCCTTTCTCCAAGTGACTTTCATCATTAGATATTTTGTGGTTCAAGGCTTTCTTATTCATTGGGGACAGCATCCAAGGACAGACATACTCTCACAAAAGGCAGGGAAGGCAGCCTTCAACAACGTACAAACATTGGACTTGACTTAGCCTTTGTATGTTTTGCCTATTGTGGACCATTTGATTTCAAGTTAAAGTTTCTTTAACTGTAAGTCTATAAATTTCACTGAGTCATAAAACTAATTGCATTCTAAGACTTGACTTAGTAGATATGCTTTAAAAAAATAAGTTAAATAAAATTAAGGCACTCATTCATATTTTATTCGTGTTTCTTCTCCACCCTTCTGCCCCTAGAGTAGTAAGCAAAAAATTAAGTATAAATAAAAATAAAAATAATTATTTCACCTTTTATTTCAATAATTATTTCAGCTACAAAAATTCTGGACTTTTTTGGTGTTTCCTGATTCTTAAAGAAAATGTAATATTCTAACAATTTGTCTTGCTGAGGTGGTATTATAATCAGATTTTGACAAATAAGAAAGCATTTTAAAAAGATTTGATAAAAGGGGAAAAAAGAAGGAAATGATCTCCACAGCGTTGCTCTGTTTACTAACCCATCACGAGATTTTGCTTGCACCTGTTTCACTCGTGTGGAGAAGTTAGGAGCTGTGTCACAGCACGGAAACCAGGGTGTTGTGGTGGTGGGAGGGGCTCCAAACAGTAAAGAAAGCCTCCGAAACAATTTCCTCAACACAGGAAAGAACAGACCTCTCTTACCTGTGAACCAGGTCATTTCCAAAGGGACTGCAAGGGACATGTACGGAGCGGTGGACCTGATAAGCCATGTGGGCACGCTTGCTCCTGTACAGAAGACTGAACAACCTCCTCGTGTCTAAGGGCAGCAGTCCCTTGTCTCACAGCAGTTTGAGAAGCAGCTCTGGCAGCGTGGAATGTAGGTGTGTTCTACTACACTGAATGGAATAAAGCTAAAAATATGTTTAGTGTCTGATAAGAACAACAGTCTCCTCAAGCTCTCCTGTAACATCGGACTTTCTGTTTTGCTTTTAAAGAAAAATGTTTTGCAAGGGCAGCATGAAGCGGACAAAATCTGGAGCAAAGAAGGATTTTATGCCGTTGTCATATTTCTCAGCATCTTTGTTATTATAGTAACGTGTCTGATGGTAAGTTTGCTTCTTTATGTATTTTATCCTTTGCTGAGCCCACTGCTTAATATTATTGGATACATTTGCCATTCAAATGAATGTTGAAAAGACTGGGAACAGAAGCAAGACTACAATGCTGTTAAACTGGGGGATTTCATGTCTGACAGTGGAGTGATAGCTAAAGGGAAACCTACGGAATTCTGGATTCTGACCTGCAGAATGCAGCTGGAACTGCACCGAGGCTGCTGGTAACTTGGTCGGCCCTGAGAATGAAGTTTTAGAAAATGATTCCCTGAGGTCACCAAAGCCTTGCAGTCATTAAAGTCTCATGGGCACACTTTGGGCTTACTTTATTTGTTCATTTATATCATTTTTATTGAACTCAGGGAAATTTTTTTTAAAAGAAAGATGTCTTCCGGGCAAGCTTACTCCTTAAAAAGTGGTTGATTTATTTATTTTTAAAGGGCCCTGCAAGCATTTAATGAAATTCCAGGCATGGGAAAAAAGTTATTCTAGACTCAAACGCTGTGCGATTCACTACCAACTAATTTTTTTAGGTGAATGAATACTATAAAAATGTAACTGCAAATAGCTCTGTAAATTACAAATTATGAGTATGAAACCTTTAAAAGTATATTTCTAATTTAGAAAAATAGAGCCCAAAGTAAACCTAAACCCACTGAACTACACAGTGCTCTTTGGTATTGAATGAGTTAACAGTTGCCTTTCACATAGAAAAAAAAAAATTCTTATTCTTTTAAAAATTCCATGATGTAACTTAAAATATTTGAAGTTTACAAATGAGTTTTAATAACTTTTTCCTGTGTGCTGCATTCTTTTTAATTTTGCACATTTTTAAAAACAGGCATACCTCAGTTTTCAAACGCCCCCCAAAAGACATCATGCTATTTATTCTTTCTGCAACCAATGGTGTTGCTAAGTGTTTCACTGGGTTTTGTTCATTCATTTGTGCTTCCCCTGCTGGGCAGTTGTTCATGTTGGAAATGTTAGGGCTGTTTGCAAAGACAGAGGCTGGGTGAGTCGAAGGGTATAAAACAATTAGGGCCTTGCACAGGGCGATGATAAGCTATCTCCTTGACCCTGAATATAGGAAGCAGTGGCAATGCCCTGAAGCTTCCATCCTAATGAACTCAGAGGCGTCTCCTATGGGCCAGGCACTAAAGAAGATTTCTAAAAGCTGTGACATGATAAACAAAAGAATCATTGAAGAATTGAGTGCAAAAATGGATTTTTATATATTAAATGGTAGAGGTTAAGAAAAATAATTTTAATGAGAGAACGTTGGAGGCTATGGAAATTGTGGCAGAGACTTCTGGGTGTTTGTTAGTGTTTTAGATGGTGTGGTTCCTTGTTATGGTTAATTGTGCTTTAGTAGATCTGGTTCTTCAGGGCCTTTTCCCAAGAAATCGCAAGTGCTGTGCTCTCTCTTGTCAGTCACAATTAGGGTGCTTTTCTGCTTCACAGGTAAAAAGGACGTGAGGACAGGAAGATAGAGAAGGGTAAGAGTGATGAAATAGAAATTGTTGGGGAGGAATGTTGAGATTCAGAAGAGCAAAGGCAAGGTTAAAGGGGGGAAATGGGGAGGCAGACTCATGAGCAGCCCGTGAGTTCTGGAGGGGAGGTGAGTCCGAGCAGAGCTTGCTGTCAACGCGTAAGACACGCTCCAGATTTTGTATTGCCAACCCAGGGAGCGCCCGTGACTCTGAAATGGCTAGATACACCCCTACCTGAGGTATTGGTCTCAGGTGACAAAGGGTCCCCTAGCAAACACACCCTCAACCACCTGGGCCCGGTGAACAACTCTTCTTTCCCCAGTGTGTGCAAAGCACCAATGAAAAGTCAGAGACCTGCATGGGTCTGCTCCAAAGTAACTAGAGCAAATCAGAAGAATATTTCAGAAGTCTAGGCGGTTGCACTTTCCTGGGTTGACAGGTAGATTCGTCCATTCACTTCACCCACAAATCCTGTGGAGGCCCCACAGAGGGCCTGCTGTTGGCAATGTGGGCAAAGGGAAATGCAAGACAAGGAAGGTCCCCGTGCTCATGATGCTGTATGCTGTGGAGGGGGCAGGGAGAATCATTAATATTTTAAAAAATCAAATAGTGAATATATCATAAGATTCTAAAGATATGACATTCTGGAAAAGGCAAATCTGTAGAGACAATAAAAGTTCGGTGGTTGTCAGAGGTTGGGGGGTCCGGCGAGTGAGGTGGAGTGGGCGAATAGGGCAGGCGGATTTTTAGTTCCATGAAACTGTTCTGCATGATACTATAATGTGAGTACAGGGGTGGGCACAGGTAGGTTTACAGCTGTGAGTACATGAAACAAAATGTATTCTTGTATCCTATTCATTTATTGATTATTATATCATCTATTATTATTATTAACCTACTTTTGCCAAGCCCTGCATATGACGTTTATACATTTGTCAAAACCCATAGAATGTACAACACTCTGAATGGCCATAATCTAGACTATGGACCTCAGTTAATTCTATCGATATTGGCTATGCAATTGTAACAAATGTACCACACTAATGCAAGCAAGATGTTAATGGTAGGGGAAATTGTTAAGGGAGGTAGGGGAGGAGGGGTAAAGGGAACTCTGTGCTCTGCTAAACTTCTCTGTAAACCTAAAACTCTTGTTTAAAACTTAAGTTTATTAATTTTTTTTAATCTCAGATAGTGCCATGAAGAGCTAACACAATAGTGAGTGAGGGGCGCAAAGCCATCTGAGACGGGAAAATGCGGGAGAAGGGCCTCCCAGCAGAGGGGACTGGTGGAACAGCTGAGGTGGGGACAAGCGTGGCCTGTTTGGACTCGGGAAGAGTGGAAGCCGCATGCTTTAAGCAGAATTTGATGTGTGTATTTAGAAGAGCGCGTTCTCCGCTGGTGCAGCACGTGGGAGCAAGAGGATTCTGGAGGCTATTACTTTAGCCTGATGAGAAAGACGATGTTGGCCCTGAGTCGGGCGGGGTCGGGGGGTGGAGGTGGGGAGAAGGGCAGGATTGGAATTGTTTGTAGGTGGAACTGGCAGGATTTTGCTGCGTACTGATTCTCAGGGAAAAGGAAAGAAAAAGGATGAAGGATGACGGATGACTCCTGGGTCGTGTGGCCGCCTAGCTGGGTGGCAGTGCCCCCACTTCCTGGGAGAGGCACGCGTGGCTGGTGCGGAGTAGCCAGAGAGGCGGTGCTTCCCAGTTGTCTCCCAGTAGTTCCTGAAATGAAAGACAGTAGTAGAATGATATATTTCAAACGCTGTCTTCAATTTTACTATGAAAGAGTCACTTGAAAAACTAACAGGGGAACAAACCCACAGTACATAGAAAGGAGTTGATATTGAGAGAAAAGTAAAACCTACCTAATAGACAGGATTAAGATAATGTTACGTTTACCTGAGGGAATGTACCCACTGACAAGTCGACAGTCTCATTTAAGGGCATGTCAAATGTGATTCTCTAAAATAAGCTGATCTTTGTAAATGCCCCAGTGTTTTTGATAAGGATGTTGATTTAAAGTTAAACTTTTGCTTGGATCTCTCAGTAAGAGTTATACTATCACTTTTGTGATTCTGAAATACATATACTCCAATTTATTTTCTCACAATCTTGCTAATTCCATGGCAAAAGAAAAGATATAACTCAGAATTTTTCTGGGGCATTCACTATACTTAGGAAAGATCAAATACCATTATTTGCATCCAGCCTTCCTACACGCCATAGACATGAAAAGAAGGTGTTTTTATTATGAAGTTATGCAGGTAAATTGCTGTAATGGAGGATTCTGTGTGCTATGTAACAATAACATAAGGCTTGGCAAAATTTTTGAAATGCAGCATACTGTTTACTTTTCATAAAATAAAAATGTATATGTTGCCAGGCACAAAATTAGACATGCATGACATTTCAAATGTGTGACTTATTTAGCACCTTTCAAATGTGAATGTACAGTGGGTGGAGCCACAAATAGACAAATACAATTTTCTAAGAAAAAATGTGTGGGCAACTTCCAGTCCATTCAGAATTAGTTCTTAAACTTGAATACATAATAAAAAGAAGAGCGTGTGTCATCCAATTCAGACCTTCAGAGATATTGAGAGGTCTAGCAACAAGTACAGAGGCATTTATGACATGTACGTCGAGATGTCTGCTAGCCAGATTGCTTCTGGGAAGCACAGACAACACATTTCCAAAAGACAGTTGTTTGGGTCAGGAAAAGCTCTGGCATGTTAGACCCAACGATGAGCCGCTCGTGTGTCAGGCAAAGAGTTTCTCTGGTCATGGCCTTGTCAGCTGGGGCAGGAAGTCACAGATCAGACTACCTGCTACAACGTGAGCATCATTCAGTAAAAACTGGCAAAGGTGGGCATAAATAACCACACTTTTCTAATTTCTTATGTATAATCCCTAGAGACTGAGAGAAATTGGGATAGGTTCCTAGGTGGAATTATTTGGGACAAAACCATTTTTCAAAATAAGTATATGTCTCAAACTAATTTTCAGTATTTTTCTGGATTAATAAAAATTATTTCCTCTTACTAAGAAGAAAAATAATAATAACAATAAGAATTTGTTTTTGTATTTGTTGCATATTTACTGGTACTAAATTTAATGCCTGGTATTAAACATCTAATATATTTTAAATCCACATTATTGAGATATGATTAACACACAAAAAACAGTACATATTTAATGTACAAAAATTGATGAGTTTGGAGATAAGTATACACCCATGAAGACATCATCACAATCTATGCCATAAACATAACCATCTCCTCCAAAGTTTCCTCCCATTCTATTTATTATTACTTTGTGTGTAATAAGGACATTTAACATAAGATCTACCCTCTTAGCAAATTCTTTAAGTACATCACACAGTGTTGTTAACTATAGGCTCTATGCATAAACACATAATGTATACTAGTTCCCTACTTTTACTGATGAGAAAACCCTGGTTCAGAGAAGGTAAGTACTTGACAAAGAGCAGGCAATGTGTGGGTGTGCATGGGGCTGTCTGAGAAGAGGAACTGGGATTCCAGTCCAAGCCTACCTGGGTTAAAAGTTTGAGCTCTTTACCAGGATGCCATGGATAATATTGTGAAATCGTGGTTTCTCTGAGCTCTGTCACTCTATCCTGTGGACATCTATCTGCAGCCACAGAGGGGTCTGGTAACAGGATGAGAATGGCTGCATTAATCAGAGCTTCAACCCAGGCAGAACTGATAAACGTGTGCCACACCATGCCCACTATGGTCACATCCCTTTGTGTACTTAGTATCTTTAGTGGACACATCTGTCTCTTCTGGAAGCCTGTGAGTTTCCAGAGGACAGGATTAAGTGCCATCTTCACATCCACAATGTCTTGTGTCTGAAATAATGTAGGGATTAATTCATGTTTATTCAATTAAATGAAATAAACAAATGAGCTCCTTCAGAATTAACTGCAAAATGCTGTAAAGAACAAACACATACTATGGACTGTTGGTGTCATTTTCAAATTTGAAAACATATCGATTCACACAGATGTTTTGCGTTACCTGCTTATGAGATTTTTTTTTTTTCATTAAAAGCTGAAGAAGAGTGCCTGGCTGGTGTGGCTCAGTGGATTGAGCACGGGCTGGGAACCAGAGGATCCCAGTTCTATTCCTAGTCGGGGCACATGCCTGGGTTGTGGGCCAGGTCCCCAGTGAAGGCCATGTGATGGGCAACCATACATTGCTCTTTCTCCCTCCCTTCTCCTCTCTCTGAAAATAAATAAATAAAATCTTTAAAAAAATTTTTTTTAAAAGCTGAAGAAGAGCTTTATAGGATTTTTTTTAGCTTCCTCCTATTTCTGTGTTTTTTCTGGCTTCTTCCTGCTATTATTTTTTTCTCTTGCTATAGTTTAACTTCTATTTCTTTCTCCTTTTCTTTTTGAATAATCAAAAGACTTCATTGCATCCCAAGATTTAAACAAGCTCTAAAGGCAAAGTCAAAAATATTGGCCGATCATTGCTATGGTAAGCTTTCAGGTTTAACTTAAAACAAAGTACATTCACAAAGAGAAATACGCACACACTACATTCTCTACCTCAAGCTGTGCATTGGAAAGTCTCTGACCCACTTTTCCAGAGGCTTCAGGAAAGAGGTTGGGAAGAAGGATGTGGGTTTTACAAGAAACAGCAGAGGGCAGTGCTCACAGGCATAAGTCAGGAAATCAGGATTCCAGACTTTATTTGTAACGTTCCATAAATTATTAAACTGCTCTGGGTTTAAATGTAAAATGAGGAGATCATACCAGGTAGTTTTTAAGATCCCTTATACCAGGTTTCTCAACAGCAGCACAGTTGGCATTTGGGGCCAGATAACTTGCTGTGGGTAGGAAGGGGGTCTGTCCTGTGCATAGTAGGGCATTTGACAGCATCCCTACCATCTGCCCACCAGATGCCAGCGGCACCCCACACACGGTCCCAGGCGACAACCAAAGCCACTTCCGAACCTTGCTAGGTGTCCCAGGACAGCGAAGTCCCTGGGCTGAGAATCATTGCCTTGTAGCTTCCTTCCATGAAAACGCCTTATTGCAAAATGGCAAACTTGTCATTTTTTTCACATTTTTTTCAGACAGCCCAGCTTCTCTCTTGAGTATTTTTTAAACCGTATCTTATAAGCATCATACACTTTCTAAGTTCAGCTTCTCGCTAATTAAAGAAATCTCAGTTTGTGCATATACTGTATGAAGATGGATTAAAAGTGGACTCTACGCAGAGATGAAGTAAACCAATGACTGTGAGATAATGGCAGAGGTTACTCATCAAGAACACAAGCTCATAAAGGGTAAAGAAGGACTTTGGACTAGAGCTTGTTTTACACAAATAGAATCATAAAAGTGACCTGTCAAGAGCTACGGTGAAGGCCAACCTTTCCTTGGTTTCCTCATTTTCATTTTTGAACTGTGCGTCTCCAAAATCCAAACATAAACGGGCAAGCAAATGTTCTGATATGCAATACGTATTATATTTAGTTTGTAAGAACTTAGAATACGTAATATGCATATATAACCTTCTACTTACACTTTTCTGTAAATGTGAAGATATATTTGTTTCTGTTCTCATTCAGAAAAATAACTTACTTGCAATTTTTAAAAAAAAAAAGGTCCCACCTTAAATTCTATTCCCTCATCCTTTAGTAGCTATGTGTTTGGCTTAACACATGCGTCATCTGATGGGCGGTGTTCCCGTGGGAAAGAGCAGTGTGGTGGCAAAGCATCTTTTAAGTGTTACGGAAGCTGAAGAGAAGCCCCATCCTGAAGCATGACACACAGGGGAAGCGAATGCACCGTCAGTACTTCCTATCCTGTAGCTGGTGGGGGAATTACAGTAACAGTAAGAGGGCTCGTCACTTAACATTAAACATCTTTCTTTAGTAATATTTGTCATGGACTATTTAGAACCCATTGTTTTAAAAAATGCAAGACTTAGCTGTACCCTCCCAGAGGCGATAACTAGCACCAGTATCAAAGTGTCCAGTGTGTGAGGAAGTAAACTGACGAAGAAGACATTAAGGATTCTCTTTAACTTCCTGGCAGTTCAAATTGTATCAGTAATATGTGTTTCTAATTATGCCTCAGGTGTATATAGTCTTTTTCCTTAAGAAGATCTTTCCATCCACAAAAGGTCTATTCATAGATTTGGTCGTTTTCAAACTCGGTGGTGAGACCCACGCCTGCGGCAGGGGTGGCTGCAGCCCCTCTGCCAGAGCAGCAGTGCGGTGGCAGAGAGCAGCGCCGCGGGGACGCCAGGGCTGCACCGTGCTGAGACCCGCAGGACAGAGCTGCCTCAGGGCCGGGCTCGGCCGCAGCTAAATGTTGCCGGAGGTTATTTAGCCTGACCTCCATTTCTTTGATCTATATTACTAATTATGTCAGAAGGACCTCCGATCCTTCCGTGTCCATCCTGCCTCTGATTCCCTCTGCACCCCTAGTTAGAAAGTCACTGAATGTACCTTCACCTCTGTTTTGTACTCCTCTACCGTCCCCAGCCTTCGGGCTTGTTACCACAATCTGAGATGTTGCATTGCAGACAAGCCCTGAGACGCAATTACGTCTAGTTTTCACTCTGTGTTGAAATATTCCCAAGCTTCCTTTTACATCACAATCTCTAGTTCATTACTTCTTAATTTTGAATCATCTTTTGTCATGACTTTGCTTAAGTTTTTTTTTCAGGAAGGGTACTCAGAGAGTAAATTTTCTGACACCCTGTGTATTTGGGAAATTCTGTTGGCTTCATATACATGAACATCAATTTGTCTGTTTCTGGAATTCATGCATCCTTGGTAGCATGTATTGTTTCTCAAAGTTATGAAAGCTTGCCCCATTTTATTCTCACCTTTACTCTTCTGTCAACTAATGCATGTATTTTTTTTAAACTAAGACATTTCTTCATTCCATATCCCTAAATTCCATAAGAACAGAGTGCTGTCTATTTTATTCATAGCAGAATATGATGTGCCTTTCACAGTACATGTCATAGGCGCTGGAAGTAGTTTTGAATGGCTTGCTTCTCTTTCATTCATTCTGGTTTCTCATTTACCGTTTCACTGTGACTGTTCTCTAACTTCCATATCCTGTCTTTTCTCTGTCTTTATCTTCATCTCTTATCCTTCTGCTCTGCATTCCAGGCAGTCTCTACCTTCTACAGCACTGATTCTATTTCCTGCCTTGTCAGTTCTGTTCTTTATTGCTTCAAACGTTTACATCCTGCTACAGAGTTTTCAGTTCCTTGAATTATTTTCTTTTTAATCTCAGTCTTTGATACTTAACCTTTCATCTTCAATAGTTGTGTTTTTATTTCAACCTGATTTTTTAAAACAAACTTATTTTGGTGAATAGGCTTTTTTTTAAACCAATATATTTTGAGAATACTGGACATATTTTCTAAAATTTTTCTGAAATAAATTATTTCCTCCACAATTTCAGGTGAATTCTTTCCTAACTTTCTTTTTTGTTTGTTCATTCTTTAAGAAGAAAAAAATATATTTAGACTTTGTATCTTTCCAGTAGATTTCAAATACAGAGGTTACTAGAATTTAAAGGAACTTCGAAAGAAAAGGAAAGAAAGAATTAGCCTCATGACTTGTTGGAGTAAATGTGATTGAAAAGGGGCAGAAAAGCCCTATCCTCTAAAGTAGCACTCATTTAGCTAATGGATTCCAGAAACTAAACAGGGGAGTCAGCAGGACGCAGATGCCATCAGTGCTATAATTGCAGGTAATGGGTTAAGTCAGCCCTTCATGAGAATTAGCTCATCAAGGCGCTTCCTTGAACAGACCTGCAGAAGCACCTGGACTCTGAGTTTCTGCAGGAACTGGAGTAGAAGAGTCAGCATGGAGACGCGAGAAACAATGTCAAATTGTTATGTTGTACACCTTAAGCGTATACAATGTTGCATATCTATTATATCTTGGTGAAACTGTAAACAATTTAATTTAAATAAAAAATAAGTACATTTTAAAAAGAAAAGAACTTATTAAAAAAAAGGAAGCCTGAGGACAAGAATGGCAAACTTTGCTCACCTCACCATGGGGTCCCTTGAATTATCTCAGCAAAGTCAATCTGATTGTCTTAGAAGTTTAGAAGTGAAGATCCTACTATTTCTGAACTATATTAACCATTCTAGAAACAGCTCTGAGAACGGAGGAAAGTGATAACTTTATTTTTCTATGTGCATTAAAAATAAAAAGGGGGAAAGGATAAGAAAAAATACTCTGGTTGTCTAAATTATTCTTTGATAAATGTCTTAAATTTAATTATTTTAAGTATTTACTGGGTACTTAAGATAATGTATAACTAACACAAGTATTTACCAATATCAGAAGTCATGGTCTTTAGCACAATTATGATTACATTAATGGTTTGCAGGACTTTCCTCTTATATCTTGTACTGGATGCAGAACTGTTTCCGTAAATGTCATAAGCCCATATTTCATGTTATTCCTTCCATAACCCTTCCCTTTCATTCATTTTAATGAAAAGCTTACATGTGATCAAACTGGCATCTGGCACTTTTATAAAATTAGCCAAATTTGCTTTTAATAATATTGGGGGAATAAATTCACGTACATGTATATTTAATGTGTTTGTGCACATATCTAAAAATACCAAGTATATCCTTTTGAGAAAATCTCAATACCACAAAACTAAGAACCCATCTAGAAGTCTTTGCTTACTTGAATGATCATCATTAAACTTTTACTTTGGTTTGCTTTCTAAGTTGGGGTGGAAGAGATCATCCTTTGTTGCTGAGTATGAAAAAACGTGACAGGAGCCCTTATGTCTCCTTCTATAGATTCTTTACAGATTAAAAGAAAAGTTTCAGCTTTCTCTAAGACAAGATAAAGAGAAAAACCAGGAGATCCACCTATCACCCCTCACCTTACAGCCAGCCCAGTCCGAGGCAAAGACGGTCAACAGCATGGTCCAGCCCGAGCAGGCGCCCAAGGTGCTGAGTGTGGTCGTGGACCCTCAAGGTCGACACGCTCCTGAGGTCAAAGCTACCGCCCCGGCCTGCCCTTCTCCTTTCAAAATGAAACCCATAGGACTTCAAGAGAGGTAAGAGCATTTTCTGTATACCCCGCATGGGTTGGCTTTTTTTAGAGTATTCACCAACTAAAAAGGATAGAACTAGAAAGGATTGGATATGAAGTAGAAATCGCTCACTACCCAATGGACACTGGAAAAATAGTTTTTCTTGCCTCCCCAAGAACCTAGCTGTGTTACACAAAATCTTTCAGTTACATTTGATTCTGTTAAACTAGTATAGACCCAAGCCAAGCTTATCTTCAATGGCAGGACAGCTTCTGTAATCATTTACTGAGTGATTGTTGAGGGCCTCTGACCCATCCTGTTTAATTTTCATCAAAACTCTGGGAGATAGAAGAACTGGAAATGAACTTCAGGTATTTCCTTCCAAAGTCTGTATCGTTTGGGGTGAAACAGAAGGAGCTGATACCACCAATTAACTTGTTATAGTTTTCCCTCTGCTTCCTTTGGGCAAAACAAACATTATCTCAAGATTCATAACATTCTTTGTGTTGCCTTACCTGCCTTGGTGATGTTCTTATATATTCTCATTTAAAATAAATCCAATGTATGAAACTAGAATATGAAAAATTCACAAATGAGGGGCGAATGCTTTGTTTCTGCAAAATTTTAAGTAAAGCTTTCCCATGGTATTTTTTAAAAATAAGAAGGGTCGTGATTATATTTAAAATATGATTTATATTATATTTCACATTGTACATTGGAGTAGTAGAGGAAATAAAACTTTTCAAGATACACTCACAGGTTCATTTTCTCCTTATTTTACTACACCTTCATTTTCTATTACTCTGTTTTATTTCCTTAGGTTTGTAGATCACTCATATAAATTTGATATTTTCCATCACACACACACACATACCACGTGCCTTTAGAAAATATAGTCTGACTTAAGGACAGCAGAAGACCAAGATGGTCATTCAAATTTATTTGAAAGTACAGGGGGGACTCAAAAAAACCAGAATTATCGGACTTCCGCCAAGATGGCGGCGTAGGTAGACGCACTGCACCTCTGCTCACAACCAGAGAGTTTAAACAACGAACTCAATAGCGAAAAATAAACAACCAGAACGGACAGAAATGAACTGAAGCGAAGTCCGACACCCAGGAAGTTGGGGAGGACGTACATCCAGGCCAGTAAGCAGGGCAGAACCAAGCAGAGGAGCGGAGTGAGAGGCAGTTTGCCCGGAGAGACTCATGCCACGAGCGCCTAAAACAAAACACGACCCCGAGCAACTGGTGAACCCCGCAGGCCGGCGGCGTAACCGGAGAGGCCAGTGGGAACCAGCAGGGCAGAGACTGGCAGAGGAGGAAGTAGGAACTAGGGAGCAGAGGGTAATCGGGAACCAGCGGGGATCGGCAGTCGCCATTGCTCCCTCTCAGGCCCCACCCCCAGAGGAAACATCACCAAAAAGCGACCCAGGTTGCGGGACACCAACGAACACTAAGATGCCGATCCACTAAAATTAACAGGTGCGCCGAGATAAAAAGAATGAAAATGGCCAAAATGAAAGATCAGAACAAATTACAACTATGGATGACGACATAGTCAACCTATCAGATGCTCAGTTTAAAAAACTGGTAATCAGAATGCTCACACAACTGGAAGAAAGGTGGACTCAAATAAATGAACAAATGAAGAATACGATAAAGATAATGAGGGATGATCTACAAGGAACCAGCAGGTAGAGAAAGGAAGCTGGGACTCAAACCAATAGTGTAGACCAGAAGGAAGAAACAAGAATTCAAAAAAATGAGGAGGGACTCAGGAACCTCAGAGACATTTGTAAATGACCCAACATCCAGATCATAGGGCTCCCAGAAGGACAAGAGGAACACCAAGGAACTGAACGTATTTTTGAACAGATAATGAACAAGAACTTCCCAAATGTGGCAAAGGAAATAGGCTTCCTGGAAATCTAAGAAGCTCAAAGAACCCCAAAGAAGTGGGACCCAAAGAGGAACACACCAAGGCACATCATAATTACATTACCCAAGATTAAGAATAAGGAGAAAATCTTAGAAGCAGCAAGGCAAAAGGAAACAGTTATCTACAAAGGAATTCCCATAAGACTGTCAGCAGATTTCTTAAAGGAGACCTTCCAAGCAAGAAGGGGCTGGAGAGAAATATTTCAAATCATGAAAAGCAAGGACTTACAACCAAGAATAATCTATCCAGCAAAACTGTCATTTAGAATGCAAGGGCAGATAAAGTGCTTCTCGGATAAGGTCAAGTTCAAGGAGTACATCATCACGCAGCTTCTACTAGATGAAATGTTAAAAGGTTTTATATAAGGACTCAGGAGAGAAGGCACCGAGGCAAGATCAGCTACTGGGGAATTCAGATCAGTCACAGCCAAGACGCTTGTGAGGTAAGCAAGCAAAATATAACCAGAGAAACAAAATAGAACCAGAGACATTGAAGTTTAGAACAATCCGGCAGTAACGAGAGGGGAGGGGGAAGGGGATAATGGAGACAAGGGTATTCAGGAACTGCTATAAAGGACACATGGACAAAACCAAGGGGGAGGGTGGAAGCAAGGGAGGTAGGTGGGTTTGCTGGGGTCAGGGGTGGGGGGAAGGTAAATCCAGACAACTGTAATTGAACAACAATAAAATAATTAAAAAAAAAAAAACAGAATCATCTTCTGGAGGGCAGGTCCCTTGTAGTATAGGCTGCCCCCACTAGGTGAGTGTTCTAGAAACCCATCTGTATCAGTGTTCCAGCTGGCATTGTTGTGAGAGGCTGCATTTGGCTCCAGTGAATCTTTTTTAAGATTCTTCCAACATGTTTTCTCATTTCTTGATGGGTGATTTATGAGTGCACTTAGCCACACCACGCTGAGTGTTTAGTAGTTTTGACCAAAAACAGCATGACCCCTGTGCTCTACCCTCCCTATTCACTGGATCTCACCCGGAGCAACTTTTTTGCTTTCCCTGGATGAAAAACGTCCTCAAAGGGAAATGCTTTGCCATTGTAGAAGAGGTGAAAGGAAAAAAAAAAAAAACAGCAGAAGCACTAAAAGGCATCAAAATCAACGAGTTCAAAAACTGTTTTGAGCAGCGGAAAAAAATGTCTTAATAGGTATATTGCATGAAATGGAAAATACTTTAAAGGCAAATGAAGTTTGAACATGAAACAATAAATATACATTTTTTATAAACAAATTCCATGTTGGGGGTCCCTGCTCATACTGTCAAAGACCAATGAATGAATTGAAAAGCAAGGCACTGGTTGCTGGGAACTCCAGAGTCCTTAAAGGAAAATGGAGAGCCATCAAGTCGTTCTGTCTACTTTCTCCCCCCAAATATCTGATACTCTCCTGGTGGACCCAGGCACCACGAAATTGCCGTCTGAGCTGTAGTCTGGAAAGGCAGACAAGACAGACCTTTTCTCCTGAAGCTAATCAGGAATCAGGAGACCTGGTTTTGAGAGCCAACTCTGCCATTTCTAGATTGAGTGGCTTCATGTGCCTTTCACCTATCTGGGTTTCACTTTCTTCTTCTGTAATACGAAGGGGTTAAACCTGACCTTTTCACCTTCTTCAGGTTCTCTGACTCTTATCACCCAAATTAGTTGTATGTATTTATGCTTTCTCCCAAGAGAAACCTTGAAACAGGCATCTGAGCATCGGTGGTGTTCCAAGGGCAAGGTGGCAGAAAAGACCTGCTCAGGTGCAAGCAATAAGAAGGGGGTCATTTTCTACAGGTGATTCAAAGAAGATAATAAACCTGACTATAAGTCAGACTAATTTTTATTGTCATCATGGGACACCCATTCTAAGCAAGGTCAGTGGTGAAATCCTCCAGGGAGGACATATTCCCAGCACCCTGCCCTTTGTTGGCCATGGCTGGGCATGTTTGAATTTCAGGGAGCATAAAAATAAATATCCATGTATTCATTTAAATGAAGTGGATGGTTGATAAATGAGAGCAGCAGCATGGTGTCTTACTCATCTATGTGGTCCATGTGAGGGACTTGAGAGAACAAGTGCGTAATCAATAATCAAATGGCTTTCCTGCCCCCAACCTACAAACTCATCCCCACCCATCACCTCCCACCTGCTTCCCACCTCAACCAGGAAGAAGCCCCTCTGTCCACAGAGGCTCCAGGTCATTCCCTCCCAATCGTCATAACCAACTCTCAATTTTCCTCCTCTGTTTTCAACTGTGCCCTCTTTGCTAAAGCTACCCCTCAGTATAGAAACAGGTTTTCTTTCTTATCAAAGAAACTCCCCTGACCCAATTTCTCCTCTGGTTCTTGCTTCCCTTCCTTTTCTGGATGTGTCTTATATGAGCAGAGTATATTTGCTGCCTTATTGGCCTTCTTCAAACTTTCATCCTCGATATTTCTCCCAAATATACTCACCAAATTTGTCAGTGGACTAACCACAAAGTATGTTTCATTTTCACATCTAGCACTGATGCCTACTTGTGTTTTGAACTCTCTCTTCCTTTGGCCTCCAAGATATTATTTTTTGGTACTTGGGTGGCTACCTTTAGGCTGCCACAAAGACTCCTTTCTCCCTTTAACTTCAGAGTTTCATCAAAGAGGTAGATTGAGCCGGAGGTACTTCTTTAAAAATCATTCATATCAGAAACGGTAGGAGAAGTGGCTGTGGTAGGATTACCCAGCAAGGAGAGAAGAGGTGGAAAGGTGAGGTATGCAGTGAGGAACAGGACAAGAATTTGGAGAGGGAAATTCAAGCATCACTTTCTCTTGGAAGCCATTCCAAGCTTCCTCCACCCCCTTCCCCTTCTTTCTCTAGTCCGCCTCACTGACACCGACTCAGCTGTCTCTCTTCTGTTCTCTTTCTTTAGCCCCATGATGCCATGTGCATACAGTATTTAAGACCTCCCAGGTATAGGCAAAGTTGTCATTTACTAATGCCTTACTCCCTAGACTCTAAGCTTCTTGAGGGCACATATGTGATTTAATTATCTCTTTGTCTCTTATATATAGATCATAATTTCTGAAGAGCTAGAGCTCCTGGAAATAAATGCTTGAATGAATGAATGGATGGTGAATAATTCCCAGGTCACCTTCCAGTAGTAGCAGGGAAGCACTTTGCTTATACCATCATCTCTTCCTCACCTATTCGCACCCCATTTTCTACCATAATTCCCTGCCATGAATGTGTAATGACAAGTTTTAAGAATGATAAAATATTGAAGGATATACAATGTTCCATGGAATCAGAAAACTTTTCTTGGAGTTTTGAGCCTTAAACTTAATATGTGCTCTGTACCTTTAAAACAGATTTGTATTTTACAGCCCTCTGTCCTGATCCTGGGGTAAAATATTAATCCTTGTTCATTACACAAAAGTCTGGCTTCTTTAAAATCACCATGAGACCATAAAGTCTACGTTATGAGTCACTTGTCTCAAAATCTTTGTGGTCATGCTATATAAATCTCTCATCCCTGACAAGGAGAATCTATTACTCTAATGTTACTAATAATAAACTATACTTTTAAATTAAAAATAAAAAAATATATAGAATTAAAATGCATGTGCTTAACAAGTACAAAGTATATATCCTGAAAATTATGAAGATTAAAGAACCACAAGGTGGGAGACAGCAGCTTCCTTGTTTATTTCCCCCCTATTTCCCGTGAGTCACCAAATCATACTGATTCTTGCTCCTTGGATTTTTCTCATTATTGATTCTTTCTTTTTGTGACCATTACCCTGGGAGCAAGATATTATTTCATATTTGAAGTGTTGTATCTTATGATTATAAAAGGATTATGAGTATGTTTTATATTTCACATATTTTATCTCAACTTATCTGCCTGACCTAAGTCTCTTCTCTCCCTCAGTTCGTGCCTTACCCCTGCTGGTTCCCCCGCCGTTACAACACTCGCGTTGTTACTTTGCTGTGGAAAACTCCTCTTAGCTCCCCTGTGCCTGCAGGCTAAGGCACAGACCGCCTTGCTGGGCCTTAGAAGTCCTGTCCTGTCTGGCCCTGGTCATTCTCTCCAAATCGGCTGGCCACTTTCTCCCCAAATAAGCCTTCCATTCCATCCTCTCTATTATCCCCGGGGTGCTGCGTTCCTGGCCACACGTACATCTCTGGTCACCTGGGCCCTCTTCGTCCCCCTTCTAGCCATCTCTAGTCTCCCAATCTCAACACAAGACTCACCTTCAGCCATCAGCATGACTCCTATCAGTGCCTGCAGTGATTTTTAACACCTCTGAATTCTCATGTATGCCCCCTCCTCAGGCAGTGGTCTTAGCTAAAGATCAATTCAGAAAGGGACAGAAATGGGTTTTTGAGTCATCTGACCTGTCCTTCTATCAGCTTGTGAGAATCTTAAGGACAGGGATAGGCTCAAGGTATTCTTGTGCCATCCATGGTCCTGTAATCTTGGTGCATAGCGAACACTTGGGAAATATTACAGAGTTAATTACTTAATTCATGTTCCTTTACATCTTGGGATCTCATATATTTCCAAAGAAACTTCTATAAGAACAAATAACCTAATGATCAACTACAGAACTGAGTCTCTGTGCTAATATTACTTCTGCTATTTACTAAATAAGTGATTGAACAAGTTACTTAAATCCTCAGTTTTCCCAAGCTACAAATAAGTATTAAAATACATGTTTTACCTTTTTTAAAGCAACCCATAAAATCAACAATGAATATAAAATGACATCATGCCTTAAAAAAGAAAAAAAACAAATCTAGTATTTTTTTTTTAAAGATTTTATTTTTACTTATTTTTAGAGAGAGGGGAAGGGAAGGAGACAGAGGGAGAGAAACAGCAATGTATGGTTGCCTCTTACATGGCCCCCACTGAGGACCCAGCCCACAACCCAGGCATGTGCCCTGACTGGGAATCGAACCAGGACCCTTTGGTTCCCAGCCCATGCTCAATCCACTGAGCTACACCAGCCAGGGCCAAATCTAGTATTTTTTTAAATATTTTATTTATTTATTTATTTTTAGAGAGAGGTGAGGAGAGGGAGAAAGAAAGAAAGAGAAGCATTGATGTCTGAGAAACATCAATCAGTTGCCTCTTATACTGGGGACCTGGCCCACAACTCAGGCATGTACCCTAACCAGGAATCGAACTGGCCACATTTTGGTTTGCAAGATGATACCCAACCCACTGAGCCACTCCAGTCAGGGCTAGTATTCTTTTTGTTTTTGTTCTCTGATCCTATTCCTAGATCAGTTATATTTTTGAGCTCAGGAAAGTTGAAACTTCTTTTTTTTTAATTGAATTGATATAGTTGAACTTGCCATTTGAAATCATAAATGTTTTTTTAAATTGTCCAGTGACATAGTTTTTCTTATCCTGTTTATAAATTGCCCATCTAATGTTATTTACCAGCTCTCAGTATCAAATTAAATCTGTCCCCATTTAAGGAATGACTCTGCTCCCCACGGTGAGCCCGTGAACTGGGGAGACGAGCCCAGGTGCACTGTGTGTGACTCGGAGCCTGTTGGTTCCCCTGTATGAGGAGAAGAGCGTGTGCCTTCCACAGCTCTTTGTGATTGTTAAGCTCGATGGCCAATGCCAAGTGCCCAGCACAGTGCGAGGCCGTAGTTAGTTCCTCTTCTCTCGTTTTTGTCCCACCTTGTACTCTCCAGGAAATGATGCAAACCGAGTTCCAAATGCCCAGTGGACGGAGATCACATTCAGACCCTAGAATGATACGTTTTCTGCAGTGGAAAGTCAGAGAACTTCTAACTATGAGTGTCTGCCAATTTCCCCTGTAGGCTACTGTGTGGTTAATAGGCAATTCAATGGAAAGGAAATCAGCAGGCAAACAGGTAGAGTCATGCCATTTCCCTGATTTTTCTCATTTGGTTTTTCTATGAGAAGGAAAAGGTGAACAAGGACAGTTAGATAACTGTCCAGAGGGGGAGGGTGGACGTGGAATGTGGCACTCTCACTCCTGACTCCGGATTTCCTGAGCCATCAGTTCCTGGGCCGGAGGAAGCTGGCATTGATGGAGGCCTTGTCTTTCTATCACAATGAGACCTTCCCAGGCCCCAGGGAATTCTGATACCTAAGAAATAGACATTCTCTAACTTTTCTTAAGCTGCACTATCAAATGGTTTATTTTGGTATCCATAAATACCATACAATGATACAGCACCCAGGTATGTGATTTTAAAGGCTTTCTTAGGGGCTGAGCCTGGGAGATTTCCATCAAAGCCAGAAAAATGTCTGCAGTGGTGGAAGCAATGAAAACTCAGTCACCAAGAAAATGTTGAGTATTCTACACCTAAACTCAATGCCTTTGTTTACTATAAATTCCTCCGGGCAAGGTGGAATGTCCAGACTTCTGCTCCCTCCTCTCCCTAGCAGAGAAACATTTCAGTGCTCAAAACTTTGAACTGAAAGGACACTTATTTGTTCCTCAACTGATCTCCCCTTGGGAGATTAAGAAAAGGAAAGAATAGAGTGGATACAACTGAATATCCAGTTTAATGTTACAGTAGAAAGTATGCAAAAATACTCTGGAAATTAAAATCTGTATTCAAGAGACAGACCTGTCAATGAGAATGGATCCAACTCCCTCCTTTTCTGTCAAGTGAAACTGATGCCCAGAATCTTCTCTCTTAGGCCTTAGGGGGAGGGTCCCTGACAGCACAGCCTGAGACAAGGATGCTTGTCCAGTGACTGATGGAGAGGCGCTCTCAGGAAGAGCCCAGAGGAAAGTAGGGGGAGCAGAAGAGAGGAGAAGCCAAGCGCAGAGCTGGTTTCAACTGACGCCTGGCCTCAGACTGATCACGCAGGGAGAGCTGGAGCGTGAGGGGCACCTCCTCAACAGCTGTTCCACCTTGGGGCAGACAGACTGGGCCTCTGTGCCCCCACGTCAGTCGGCCACTGATTTCAGGCCATCCTGGGGATGGGGGAGGCATAACTGCCTGGGCACCTCTGGACAGGCCATTCCCATCGCAGGGTGGAGGGGGGGTATGATTCTCCAGAGAGGTGGCAGCTAGGTGCCATTCACAGGCGATTCTGCCAACAGCGGGGCCAGGAGGGTACGGACACCAGATCTGCGTGAGGCACCAACCGCATCATGATACTTGCCAAAGGTGACAGCGCTGGTTACAGCAAAGCTACATGTAAGCCTGAGGGGTTTTCTCAATTACAGCTTACCGTCAAAGTTATCGTGCACTCGTTTCAGGTACACAGCATAGCGGTTAGACCATCACATGCTTTACAACGTGTTCCCCCTCATATTTCAAGTATCCCCCCAGCCCCATACATGGTTGTGACTATGTTATTGACTCTATTCTCTATGCTGTACTTTATGTCTCTGTGACTGTTCTGTAACTACCGATTTGAACTTCTTGATCTCTTCACCTTTTCCCCTGCTCCTTTCTGGCTGTGGTACTTGTACCACGTGGCCTTCTGCAGACGAACACCATTTGTTCTCATGGCTCCTCTGACCCAGCACTGCTGAACAGAGACGGCCAGCCATGACTCATTTCCTCGGCCTGCCCACATGGGGATCTTAAAGGTAGCAAACAGCCATCTAGAAGTCAATCCTAGCTTAACTCCAATTAACATCAATAAAAACAGCAGCTCAGTAAGATTGTTGGCCCTTCACAGTGTCATCTCAGTTAATCCTCACAAAGGACGTATTATCCCCTCCTCACAGTGAGGGAACTGCTGCTCAGGGAGTTTAAGTTACGGCGCCAGGAACCTAATAGTCAGCTACTGGGGGGTGTAAGAGTGACAAGCAGAATTTGAACCCAAACAGCCTGGCCCCAGAGGCTGCACGATTAACAAAGACGACATGGGGGGTGAGGGAAGCACAGATAGGCTATATTCTGTAGAAAATAAGTAGATGATAAATCAGTGTGTTTAGTAAGTAGGTGTATTTCAGTGTCACACAAGTATTCTTCTTAGCAAATTTCATGCTTGGCTTTCCGAATATTTTTCAGATTCAAAATCAAGTAAAATTTAGTTTTGTGCAGTAGATTCAGATGGGGATCGATGGATGGAAAGGGGGTGGGGGAGGTAGAAGTGGGCAGAGGCGGGATAAATGAGAGCAGAGAGAGACTTGACTTTGGGTGGTGAGTGAACAATGCAGGGTGCAGATGAGGTTTTATTGAGTTGTATACTTGAGACCTGTATGGTTTTGTTCACCAATGTCACCTCAGTGAATTCAGTTTAAAACAAAAACAAAACTGAGCCCTGGCTGGTGTGGCTCAGTGGATTGAGCACAAGCCTACGAATCAAAAAAAAACCCGTTCTCCTGGAATTTGGTGTGGGGGCTCTATGCTGTTTGTGCCGTGTGGGTGCTCACTGAGCTCATCACACTATGTGTGTGGGGACAGCGGACAAGGGTGGGTACATGCTCATGCACCTCCAGCTGCTGCCCCTGCAGTGGGAAGAGAAATGAATAATACAGGCTAGCGTGCTGATCCCTGGCTGGTGTGGCTCAGTGGACTGAGCACTGTGCACCCAAAGTGGTTTGATTCCCAGTCAGGGCCCATGCCTGGGTTGTGCGCCAGGTCTCCAGTTGGGGGCGCGCCAGAGGCAACGAATCAATGTTTCTCTCCTTCTCTTTCTCCCTCCCTTCTCCTCTTGCTAAAAATAAGTAAGTTTTTTTTTAAGCTTACATATTGATCACTAACCTACCACACATCAATCACTGTGCTAACATAGTATCTCACACACTCTTCACAACACCCCCTGAGGCAGGTACTATTTTCATGCCCTTCTCGCAGGTGAGCTACCAGACACTTGCAGAGACTAAATAACATGTTTGGTATCACAAAGGAATGAAGACAGAGTGGGAGATTCAAGTTGGGACAGCCTGGCTACAAAATCTGTACCTAACCACCGTGTTCTACTTCCTCCTTGACGATGCAGATGATAAAACTTCTACGCGTCTCTCATTTTTGTGACTATATCCTTATAAAATACTTTCATGGGGATGTCCAGAGTTGGGGAGGCATTGGAAACATGCACAAGCCCTTATCCATGGTGCTCATGAAGCTGTTTCTCTCTTTCTTGGTAGGACGGACACTATTGCCTTTTCCTGTAGGTGGGTTGGAGTTGGAAGGGTTAGAAAAAGCTTTAAAGGTTCTTTATTAAAAACAATGACACTGGGATTGAGAAAATGAAGGCAAACTTTTGAAATCTCCCTAATAATTAATGACAAGGCAGGAGACAAAAGGTAATAGCGGTAAAGGAAAGAAAGGATGGTGGGTATAACCCAAGGAATGCAGAACAAATGTCAAAATACATTTTTAAGGAATTGAGAGTAGTAGACTTCTTCCTTAAAAAGGTAAAATTGGCCATCACTTATTGGCAAGCGCTGACCTAGCTTCTCTCCAAGTAGGCTGAAATGCTTGAGCCTTTGTTGCTGATTAAGTCCTGAGAGTGTAGACCTGGAAGGGGCTGCGAGAGCAATCACGACAGTGGCTCCTTTCCTCCCCCATGGTCCTTCTTCTCCACTGGCTTCCAGCTTTACTAGGTGGTCTCCATGTCTACTCACACAATGTGGGCCAGAACCCAATAATTACCTTCTTGGATTTTTATAGCCATCCTGTAGGGTGTGACCTATTTTTAGAGACAATCATGCTTGCTTCCCCTACCTGCACCAGGTT